>PVJH01010527.1:0-49330 GCA_004026705.1 Nesogale talazaci
GCAGCCCTGTGCCGCCAGTGCCCCTGTGTCAGCTTTGGTTTAGAGCTCCTGGAGGTTACAAACGGGACTGCGAACTGCAAGGTCAGCAGTTCGAAACCACCAGCTGCTCCACTTCTCCCATAAAGAGGGACTTGGAAATTCAGAGGCAGTACTACCTTGAGTACATTGACTCAATGCCAGTTTTGCTTGTTTTATTTTAGTGAAGGGAGGTGGGGATCTAAGTGCTCAAGTGAGAACCAAATGGTCAAAGGCAGTTCAGATACACCAGCTGCTCTGAGGGAGGAAGATGAGGCAGTCTGCTTCCATAAAGATTGATAGCCAGTGCTCGCTTCAGCAGCACCTATACTAAAAAAAGATCGGCAGCCATAAAAACCTTGTGGAGCGGTTGTACTCTGTCCTATAGACTCTCTGACTTGGAATCTATAGCAATAGGTCATGCATCCAAAACAGTGCATGTACATATTGCTGAAATCCAAACAGGCTATAGTTTAATCACATCGTACCAATGTCCACTTACTGGTTTTGCAAATATATTCTATTTTCATTGGGAAAAACTAGATGAAGCTATGACTGCTATTTTTGCAAGTTCATATACTTAAAAAGCTAATGGTGGAAAAAGGAAAGGAAAAATGTGAATGGGTAAATTACTGAGTGTTACCATGCTATATGTAATCCTTCTACAGTTAAGCCCAAACAGGTCACAATTTTTTGTAACAAAGAATGTGAATGGCGATTCTCTCATCCTGTGACTCAGGGAACATTAAAATGCACAACTCTTCAATACTCCGATGGGTGTCGTCTTTCTCCTGTGGGGAGGCTCATGGGGCAGAACTGCTGCTTTTGTGGTTAGCAGCCCAATGCATAGTCCACTATGCCATCAGGGCTCCGCAGAATTCACTAAAGCACTTTACATTACAGACGTTCCAGTCCTCTGGAAAATCCTCTGCAGGATACTTCAGGAGAAGCCTGTTTTATTTTCAAACTCTTAGGTGGTCATTAGCTTTCTAAATATTCTCTCCTCTATAAGGTCTCTAATGGTGTAGTCGTTATGAGTTGGGCTGCTAACCTTAAGATCATCAGTTCAAAGTCACGACTCACTCAAGTGGGAGGAAGATGAGCTTTCTTTAGTTATTCTCTCAGGAACTCATAGGGCAAGTTCTACTCTGTATAACAGGGCTGCTAGGAGTCAGCTTCATGGCAGTGAGACTGCTTGGTTTTTTGTTTTTTTTTTTTTGATAGGAAACTACTGATCTTACCCAGCACCTTGTCTTAAAAGGCAGAAGCTTAGAAACGGTGTATCAAGTATTTAATTAATTTGACCCAATAATTATTGCCTGTTGAGGTCAGAATAATAGTCTGTCTTCCAATTCTCAATGAAAATTTGTCAGAGAACTTGCAAAGCAATTTCTAACAGATAGTTAGAGTTTTTGTTTTATGCCTTCTAAAGGGAAGGATAGTAAAAGAATTAGTGTGTGCTTATGAAATATGGAGAAATTCTACACTCCTCCAAATGATCTCAAGACAATTTTAAACTAGGGAAACATGCAGTGTTTCATATATGTATTACATATACTAATTTCTGATGGCTGACAGTTGTCATTTGATAGCTATACAAATTTGAAATATATATACACACATTAATTTACAGCATTTCATTTTAAGAAAATATCTGAATATATGGTGATAAAGGTCATGCTGCAGATAATTTTCTTGGGGACTAGTTCAAGACTCAAAATAGCTAATTTGGATTTGTAGAAAATCAAGAAAAAAGTCTTAGCATCATATACCACCATATAATACATAGTTGGACAATCTGCATTGCAGCCTAATCTGTTTAGGCAGATTTGGTGAAATCTGTTTAAATATATAGGTCAGGTCTTAGAACACATGTCTGAAGAACTGTCCTGCCTTAGCTGTTTGGCTGCACCAAGCACCCTCGGTTTCGAGACAAACCTGTTTGTATTATTTGGTAGAGTGATGTTCTTTTGGGTCTTGTTAGTCCATATACAGTGAAGCAAATTTTGAAAGCTTTTCAATGCCTGTGCCATACCATCACAGGGCTTCTAGAACAATGTTAAAAATAAACGACAAGAGCAAAACTTGTCTGATTGGAGGAAATCCTTTTTCAAGATTTGATGAAAAACATTTGATGAGAACCAGGAGCGACATATAGCCAATGTGTCCAAATATGCACACACACAGTCTGCCACATACTCGGGCTGTTCTGTAAACCATTACTTCATGGTCTGTGTCTTCAAACACCTGGGAACCACTCACTCTGGGCCCCCGGAGCTTCAGCCGGGTGTAATGGGCAGCGCCCTCACAAATCCCTTCCTAATGTCCCAGGCTGCCCAGGTGACCTGCCCCATTCAAACAGCAGGTCAGATGCTCAGGAGAACCTGTTCTCTGGAGGGAGAGAGGGACACAGAAACCATTCTCCCCACCTCATCCATTCAGCTTGTCCAGTCGGGCAATGGCCAGCTCCCTTCCTTGGCTCCTTTACCTGCTTGACGGTGGTCATAAGTCATTCATTTTGAGTTCTTTACATCTGTCTAGAGTGCCGTAGTTTTTTCTTTGTCTTTTTCCCCCCTAAAAGCCTAAATTTACTAAAGCTCTTTCATTGTAGTTAATTAGAAATAGAACAAGAGGTTATATTAATGGATAGGTTAAAATGTAGGACCTACTGAGTATAGCACAATTTCTAGCAAGTTTAGATGCTAATAGGTATATTATAATGTTTTCTTCCCTACCTCTTACCAACCAGTTAATGTTTGATCTGTTTAACAGTGGGCAGAATAAACCACACTTTAAATAATTTCGCATTTCAGTCACAGCTGCGAACAGTGGAGCGAAATGTTACTTGTTGAAACATGTTTTGCCCATTAACACCTGCTTTGAAAACAGTCCTATGAAATAGATTGTTTTGTCACATCTTTTCTCTCCAACAGATTTGTGAAATTTATTTACCCAGCTTATAATCAAAACACTTCTTCCCTGTAGCTTGAGAGCTTGAGGTACTGTTTTGTGTGTGTCCAGGTAAATGGGGCAATGATACACTCTGCTGATAAGCAGCCGGTCAGCACCAGCCTGTCCTACAGGGCTGGGGTGATTGGAATCACCCCCAGACAGGGGGTTAGTGGGTTAGTGTAGGGTCTGGACCAGTCTGAATCCACTGAAAAACAACAAACAACAGGAAGCCCCTGGAGTTCCTAGCTTGGACAAATGGTTATGTGTTGGGCATGCATTTAAAGGTTGGACCTTTGAGTTTTCCTAGAATTGCCTTGGAAGAAAGACCTGGCTATCGGCTTCCAAAACAAGCAACCACTGAAACCCCGTCATAACAGCAAAATAAAATGAAATTAAAGAAATGGTAAAATGCAGACTACTATTGGGGACTGTAAATTGGAATAGTCTTATAGTTGTAGCAATAAATGGGAACAATTTGGCCCCATAAAACAAAATCCTTGAAGCATTCAATATGCCTTGATATCTTCATAGCCACAGTAACAGTGTCACCCTGGGCAAACGCTATGAGCCCAGCTCTACACAGACGCACAGTGGCCATGAGTGGGAGCGGAGTGAAAGGCGACCTGGTTGTGTGAATTTCCTGAAGCGGTGCTCATACATTTCTGACATGTACACTAGCATATGCACATTTTTATGTAAATAAATTCAACACTTTTTCAGATTTTCAAGTGGGCCCTGACTCAGGAAAGCAGTTGCAACAGGAGGCAGATTGTCACCTACTAAATACTTTTTGACCAGAGCTGAGAATTGGAGGAAGCCATGAACGATGGTTGGACGCTGCTCAAGAAATGTCCCCTCTGTGGTGAGTTCTGGGGGGCGGGCAGCGGGTCTGGGGACCAGTGAATCCATCTGCAGAAACTGCGGGCTCATTCATCTTGCATTCTGCTTCGAGGGGTGCCACTGTGGAGGAAAGCACCCCACATCACGGGGGCAGGGAGAACGGGGAAGGACTCAAAGTTCTACTCTCAGTAGCTGAGAAAAAAGACCAAAGATAGTTTTAGTATCTAAAGATGGAAAGAACATTTGCAGAATTGACTGACACTAAAAAAAAAAACAAGACTGATTTGCTTTAAAACTTTCAGCAAGGGAAATAAAAGCAAAAGAATCAATGAAGGAATTGTGGCAAATCTTGCTCACTGTTGATGCTGATTAATGGGTGTATGAGACTTCTGTTTTTAGCTTGCTGCAAATAGTTCATAACTTAAAAAAAAATAACACATAATTGTGCAGCTGTCACGCACATCGACTTTATCGGAAGCAGGGCTCGAGCAGTCAAGGTGGATGGGAGCAGAGGAGGTGCCGGATCATCACTGGGCCGGAGAGGCTGGGCCCTGGGGGTAGGTCCCCGGAAGAACTGACCCACTGCTGTTGGGAGGCTGGCAGGTCACCGGGAGCAGAGAAGAGCCGTCCTAACAGCAAAGTAAAAAGAAATGATGTTCAGCAATTTAAGGAAGTGGTAAAACACCGGCTGCTGTTAGGACTCTACATTGGAATACTCTTATAGTTGGGACAATAAATTGGAACAACTTAGGCCCATAAATCAAAACCTTTGTAGCATTCACTATCCTTCGATCTGTTCATGCCCGCCGTGAGGTGTAACCGAAGCACGCGATGTGAGCAAGAGTCGGCACAGATTTTTCACTGGGTTAGGCGAGAACCGCCTTCAGTCACCCTACTGACCATTGCAGCCTTACTGCAAACCCTGACCAGCCCGCAAGTGGCGGTTCCATGGCTGATGACTAAATGAATACGTAAGCCTCAGAAATAACCGGCAGGCTAGCAGTCTAACGGTCCCCCACAGCACCACCCGCATGCCTCACAACCTCAAACAGCTCTAAAATCTTCAAAGGAACCTCTAGTCCCTTTGACCCACTTATTAGTCTCCGTCCCCCGCCCCCAACCAGCTACCCGCCCCCCAATGCTCCTGAAGTAAATGTGCTTCCTCCTAGAGTCATTTGCCCAATTCCTGTCTTTCACATCCCACTTCCTACTTCCAGCAAAAATGTATTCATGCTACCAAGTACTAGTGGGGCTCAAGGGTGAAGCAGCTGAGGGCCAATGGGAAGGGTGATCCTTCAACTCAGCACCGCCCCCCCGCCGCCGTGCCCCCCCCCCATCCCCCCAGCAGCTCCACAGGAGAAAGACCTTGCATGCTGTTTCAGCAAAGCCTAGCCTAGAAAGTCTTAGGGGGCGGCTCTACTGTGTCACAGGGACTCTCTGAATCAAAACCCAGTCGACAATACCAAGTGGCAGGCACCATCCTGGGCCTGAAGACTGGGCATAGATGCGTAGATGCACCCACGTTTGTGAGCCCCGGTGGCAAAGCGTATTATGAGTTGGCTTGCAAACTGCAAGATCCGCAGCTCTAAAGCTCCAGCTTCTCAGTGGGAAAAAGATAAAGCTTTCTGTTGCTGTCAAGATTTACAGCCAGTGTCAGATACCCACTTTACTGGGTCCTACAGCACCACTGTGAGTCCGAATCAGCTGGGTGGCAGTGAGTTTGGTTTTAGGGTTTTGGGAGAGTAGCATTTTCAGCTTGTCTCTAGAATTCAGGATAATTGCAAATGTGCTCTTTTGCCACTAGGTGTTGCTATTGACAATACAAAAGTTAACTGAAAGCAAGTGCTGCATAGAATTACATGCTGTGCTGGGGGCGTCGGGGACACAGCTCATACACACTAGTTAATTAAGAATACATATGTGGAAGCACGTTTACAGGCAAACCCTATGAAATTACCAAGGAGTATCCCAGGAAGCCTATGAGCACACTGAAATAGCCCAGGGCCATGGGCACAATAATGTCAAGGCCTTCAACCGGGTGAATCATGAATAAACTATGGGCAGCATTGAGAAAAATGGGAATTCCAGGGCACATCCTTGTGCCCAGGCAGAACCTGAACATGAGTCAAGAGGCAGTTGTGTGAGCAGAACAGGGGGTACTGAATGGCTTAAAATCAAGAAAGGTCTATGGCAGGGTTGCATCCTCTGACTACCTGCTCCATCTATGTACCGAGGAAGAATCAGAGAACATGGAGCATATGAAGAAGAACGTGGCATCAGGATTAGAGGAAGGCTTATTAACCACCGGGGATATGCAGATGACACAACCCTGCTTACGGAAAAGGAGTAAGTCTTGAATCACTTGCTGATGAAGATCAAAGATTGCAGCCTTCAGCCTAGATTACAACTCGGTATAAGGAAGACCAGTATCTTCACAACTAGACCAATAGGTAACGTCGTGGTCAACAGCAGACTGAAGCAGTCAAGGAGTTTGTCTTGCTTGGATCCACGTTCACTTTCCACAGAAGCAACCGTCAAGACATCAGAAGATCTATTTCATTGTGGAAATCTGCTTTACGTGCTTTCTAAAGTATCAAAGAGCAAGGGTGTTACTTTGAGGATTAAGATACAACCGACCCAAACTGTGGCGTTTTCAATGGCTTCATATGCACTTGAAAATTGAACACTGAGGCTGAGTCCTGGTGGTATAGTGACTGAGTGTGGGACTGCGGCCCACTGGCTTGGCCGTTCAAATCTAGCAGCAGCTCTCAGGAGCAAGACTGGGTAGCTCTCACAACCACCAGAGGGCAGTGGTGCCAAAAAAAAAGTTGGACATTGAATAAAAAAGGTTGAAAAGTCATCAAAGCATTTGCATTATGGTGCTGGTAAAGAATATTGAAAGTACCATGAGCTGCCAAAAAAACCAACAAATCTCTCCTGGAACAAGTACAGTCAGAATGCTCCCTAGAGGCCAGGATGATGAGAGTCCATCTCGTGTACTTTGGATATGAGAGACCAGTCCCGGAAAAGGACATCTTACTTGATAAAGTAGCTCAGGAAGACAGCGGAAGGCATTTAATGAGATGGTTGACCCGTTGGCTGCAACAATGGGTCCCGACATGGCAACTATGAGATGGCGCAGGACAAGGCAGCATTGCTTTCTGTTGTACGCAAGGTCACGATGAGTCAGAACTAACTCAGCAGTACCTAACAATACCGATGGATACTTCTAGAACAGCCTTCGGCAACTTACTGGTCCACTAACATACCGAGAAAGTGGAATTATTTTGTATTTGTGTGTATCCCTATAGCCTTCCAATTTTTGACAATTACTTCTGGAGCTAGAAACACATTCTGCAACACCAGTAAGGACTCCCAGGCAAAACACACACACACACACACACACACACACACACACACACACACACTCTTATGTACACACAGTTGAAACTAAAGTTCACAAACCAACAATACCTGACTATTTGCAATGCATTTTTATATTATTCCTTTCGACCAAAAAAAAAACACTGGTTACAAATAAAAAACCTGATTTTGCTTGCTCTAAGGCAATTCCTTCCATCAGAGAGGTACAGTGACTTACAATAAGTAACACAGGAAGGCAAGGCGAAAGGTGGTTCAGGGCATGGGCGGGTTTGGGTTTGGAAGTCCCTACCCCAAAGATCTCCGCTATCGAGAACTGCTGTAAGAGAACTAGCACAGTGGGGCATTTTGACAAAGAGAACTTTACTTTCTGTTTCAAACCATGAAGGCTCGAAGTTCACATTCAGGTCGCCAGCTCCAAGGCCAGGCTTTCTCTCTATGAGCTTCTGGGAAAGATGTTTCCAGCTTCTGCTCCTGGGTTCTGGGTTGATGTCCACATGGCCTGGCAGCAATCTTCCCCATCTCTATGGGTTTCACTGCCTGATCTGCTCATTTTCTACTGTACCAGTGATTGGCCTAACACATCCTCTGCCCTATAGGGTCCTGTCCAATGGGGTTGCTACAAGGCAGAATTGAGTTGTTGGCAGTGAGTTTGCTTTTCTGTGTGCGTGTGTGTTTGCTTGTATACCTGTGTGGCCTCTGAGCATAAAAAGGAAACTATATTTCCAAATGGTATTACGTCTACAGGTATAAGGTTTAGGATGTATTCTAAGGTTTAGGATGTCCATCATTCTGAGGGACATAATGCAGTCCTTAACACCAGGCGAAACTCAGCAAATGCCCCTGGAACAGTCCATCCATCTTCTGTCTTCCTTCTGCAGCCTGTGGTCAGTATGGGGTGGTGACAAAAGAAGATGACTGTGATAGGTAAGCTTGTTGTGCCTACATGGCCAAAGATGATAGGTGGGTCTATTGTCACAACATCGCCAATGAACACATGAGATCAATCGAAGGGCAGAGATAGAATGGCTCCGTGAGCCCCGCCCTTGCTGTCTTGCTCTTGGATCTTCGGACCAGCTGGCTGCCTTGTTGGTTCTGTGCCTCCATCTCCAAGCGACACCACCCGTGGGACAACGAATCGGTAGGCTGTGTAGCTGTGAGTTGAGGTTCCTTCAAGCCCTGCTTCGCCACACTCCTGGAACAGACATGCCTTGAGCTGGGGACTGTTGGACTCTGTCATCTTGCTGACAGTTGGTGCCCTGCTTTGCTGTTTGCAGCTTGCGGCCGGATACCTGAATTGCTCTACAGAGGACTATTCGGAGTCCATCAAGACTCGAAGGACTGCCAGTCTCCTAGCTGACTCACGCAAGTGAATTGCACTGAGTCATTTGTACTGCTTTATAGATTAGTTAACTGTTTATTTTCTATTTTATATATCCTTCTATCTACATAACTATATAAAAAGAATTACTAGTGTCCTGGTTTTGTTTCTCTAGAGAACCCTGTCTAACACAATGACAAAGCGCTTCGGTAAAAAACTATAACAGCAGTCCTTTTAAGAATGCAAGCTCTTTCTAAAATGCAAACGTGACTTCTTTAACGACTTCCTTGAGTCTCCGACGCAGCTCTTGGTGTGTGGCAATGACACCTGTTCCAGTCCTGGCCCAGCCTTGCTCCCCAAACGGCCCAGACTCACCGCCATGAAGTGGAGTTGACTCAGGGGCTGCCACAGAACAGAGGAGAGCTGTCCTGTGGGCTCTCTAGGCTGCTAGTCTTTGCAGGAACCGAGAACCTCATTTTCTCCCATCGGGGCTGCTCCCGTTGCAGTCAGCCAACCCAGAGCCCTCATTGCCTTCAGGACTCGGCCAGCCTCAGGCCTTTACCTGGCTGCCGCCCCTTCCTTCAAGGTCTTTCTCCCACTCTTGACCTGGTTTGAGCTTAAATTTTTCCAAATTCTTACTCTGCAAACTTGTCCTCGGCACGTTTTCCACACCCCTGTTCCAGCACTCATTCTATTGTTCTCCTTCTTGTGGCCCTCCGTGTGAGCCAAGGTCAAGCTTTGCAAGGTGCTCGCCCTGGCACAAGGCTAAGGCTCAGAGCACCATCAGAGGAACCCACTTAATACTTGGTTTAGTGAGCATCTGCATATTCTTGCCTTCCAAACTGTAACCCTGAGTAATAACAACTGGACTACCATATAAGAGATGGTTTTGACAAAGCAGTTCTCTATTTTCTCATACGGAGAAAGTATGAATAAAAATGATATACCTACCACTAAAGGAGTGGATAGCAAAACTCAGTTTCAATTTCTCTCTCTGCATCCACCTTAATAAGCTCTAGTTGTGCTGCAGAGGGTAGCTTTTGCATTTTAACCTTGAAGCCCGTCAGTCAGCACCGGCTGCTGCTTCCTAGGTCCATCCAAGAACTGGGCCCTCTTCTGGAGTTCAGAGACCCAGTGGCCCTCCCCAACCCCCTGACGGCAACAAACAGCAACTCTTCTGGGTACACCACCACAAACAGGGGCAAACAGTGGGCTAGTCCCTTAAATCAGTTACTATCGATCACAAACAAGGGCAAGAAATGGAAAGAGATAAAATCAAGTACTAATACTGACAAAATGGATAAGGAAGGGCAAGATCAAGCAGCGGAGGCTGGGTGGTCAGAGGAGGGAGTGACAGACTGAGTCACTGAGGACAGGTGCAAATGGGAGGGGAGCAGGAGGAAAGCAGGTCTGGGGGCACAGGGGCTCAGCAGTCAGCTGTGGGCCAAAGACAGGAGGCTGGAACTCAAGAGTTGCACTCTGGGAAGAAGATGTGTGCTTCTGGAAAGAGGATAGCGTCAGAAACCCTGAAGGACAGTTTGGCAGGGTCTCTATAAGTTGGAATTGACTCGATGGCAATGAGTTTTTGAGACTGGCCTTCCAGAAAACCAAGAAATTTTACAACAACTCATAGATGTTCAATCTTGCAGTATAATTAAGGAAGTCATGCATGAGATTCTCCTCACCAGGTTCTTCCCTGTGCACCGGGGAATCGGGCACAAAGCGAGGGAGAAGGAGGAGGGATGCTGGAGTGTACATTCAGAGGAGGAGGAAGCCAATCAATGGAGGGGATGGCTTTATCCAGCCCCACCTCGAAGTGCGCCTCACGCCCGGCGATGGCGTGATGTTGCCCATACCACACCACACAGCCAGACTGAGCTGGTATGGAAATTAGGTGAGCAGGTCAACCTGTCAGCAAAGTGGTAGCTTGGTAACACCCCCTGGGGGGGGGGCTTCTGTAGAAGAGCAAGACTAGAGAGAAAGGAGGACTCACCACCACTTTGCCTTTCCTTGCTGGGACTTCACTGGGACTCTGTGTCTGTCTGCAGAGTGACCCCTGGGGAGCTGTCCTGTCCTGCCCTGCTATTCTTCCATCAACCTTGGATGCACAAGGCGCTGTACTCACCGCCTGTGATCGCCCCGCTCTCTGCTTGACTTTACAACATCATCAGCCTCCAATGACTTGCGTCTGAAGAAGGCCCCAGCTAGCACCAGACCCATGGACTTGAGTCAGACAGGGATGGGGCCCCCTCCTGATGTAAAGGTGCTCCTGGATAGAAAGTTCTTTCTGGTACCGAGATGAGTGTTGCTGGCTTGTTCCCCGAGCCTAACACACACCATTGCGGTATTGCCTATGCCCTCATTAGGCAAGCAGCAGAAATATGGTTGCCTTTATATCATAGAACCAGTGAAGGACTGATAAAGAATACCAAGATGCCTAAAGTCACACAGCAAGCAAGAGGTCAGGCCCCACACTCCTGCTAAACAGTCAGTCAGTCAGTCAGTCTCAACAGGTAGACTATTCTCTCTTACACAGACCCATACACTCCAATGGGCTTCAAAAGTCACCCCGCCAGACTTCCCATCGCACAGATGAGGAAACTGAGGACTGAGAGGTGATAGCGTTTTCCCCACTTCTATGCAGAAACACAGCGCTGAGAGGCTGGCTTTGCTGGTGGCAGCTGAAACTACTGACCTGGTGTCTAGGAAGAAACAAGGAGGACACGTCTTTCTATTGCAGAGAAAGAGCCATCACTTTCACTAAACAAAATTAAACTGTTCTTAGTGTTTCATAAGTATTGGGAACAACCATTTAGTAGCATAATTCTATAATTGTAAGTGGACATATTTTTCAATCCAGAGTTAAGTTTCCAAAGGAAAAAATGCTAAGCAAAGACAGAGCTGCCTGGGGAGACGGGTCAATCTGGGAAGGAAGGGCCCCAAAGCCGGCCCAGAGCAGGCCCTTCGAACGTGCTCGGTCACGGATGGGAGTGTCTAAGTTTTCATCCATAAGTGAACAAAATGACTTTTCAACATTTTTTTTTTTTACACATCACCCCAAAGTGGCAGACTATCACCTCAGAATCGGTTGGCAAAAGAGAGCTAATATTTTCAGACAAGTACATCGTTCAGATGACACATTTTATGAAAACTTTTTTCCCTTTTACACCAGAAATGACATGGCTTGAGCAATGGCTTGCTGAGAAATTTGTGTTTACATTAGGGAGTGCAGGGGGAAAAAAAATCCCTTGCAGAAGTTGAAAAGATGTTTAAGTGGTAAATACCAAAATGCCCAGCAAGCACATAAGCAGGCTCTCCTCCTAGCATGAAGACGTGCAGCTCAGCATTTTAGAATTTACTTTCAGCTTTTCTAGCACTTTGAGTTAACCCTTTCCTAGACCCTCATTCCTTTTGTGAAAGTCCGGCCCTTAACCCAAAAGGCGGGGTGGGGGTGTTGTCAGAATCATTTGTTACGAATGACCTGATAAATTCCTCCACATATGGGGGTCCCCAGCAGTGGCCCACCTTGTCAACAAATGCCTTTTAAATTTCCGTCATGTCCATGAGTCACGGAGTGATGCCGAGAGCAGTGTTCAAAAGCGAGCCCAGGGGCTGAGCCCCGGTGGTGTAGTGATTGTGCGCGGGCCTGCGGCCCACTGGGACGGAGGTTCAATTCCAGCAGTGGGGCTGGCCCTCCTACTCCCACCACCGGAGAGCAGTGACGCCCCCCCGCCCCAAAAAAAAAAAAAAAAAGAAGAAGCAAAAGCGAGTCCAGTTTGCTGTAGATAGACATGGAATTAACAAAGCAGAGAGGCCAGAGCAACACAATAAAGAAAAACAACAAAAACAAAACAGATCAGCACCCACAACTGCAATAATAAGGCAGACCCAGACCAGTGGCTCTCTGAGGAGTACGGACTTCATAATCACCCCAGAGAACAGCACGAGATGACCCAAAAGTCGGCTAAGCATGGCTTTACTTACCAGTTCACAGTTTTTTCACCACATCTAAGAGTCTGCTGCTGTCTCCCAACCGCACAGGCCCTTCCTACAGAATCAGCCTCGTTTCAAGTGTACACTCCCTGACAGGGTCAGAGGGAACCCAGAGAAAGGGATGGGTGGGCTTCGTGTAAAGGCGCCTCAGATGATCCTAATGGACACTCCTTGACAGACACGAATCTGGGTTCTCAACAGAGCCGGTCACATTCGGTGCCGTGGTTACTTGGGCTGCTAAGCAAAAAGTCTGCTGTTGGAACCCACAGGCCCCTCCCCTGGAGAAAAGTATTTCAAGCTGCTTCTGTGAAGATTGAGCAGACATATAGGCAATTCTACGCAGCCCTACTGTGTCCCTATGAGTCAGAATTGACTCGCGAGCAATGGGTTTGGTTTGTGGGTTTCAAATGACCCTGTGAGGTAGACCCCTCAACTCATATTAAAGACGCAGAAAGCAGGTCTCAGGAACATGAAGACTCGGGCTGAGCCCTAGTGGCATAGTGGTTGAGTGCGGGACTGCAGCCTATTGGCTTGGCAGTTCAAATCCAGCAACAGCTCTCTGGGAGGAAGACTGGGTAGCTCCCACGACCACCAGAGGGCAGTGATGCCCCCCCCCCAAAAAAAGAAACATGAAGACTTGCTCAAGTCACTCTAACAGTAGAGTGATTGTGGGACTGACAGTCAAAGGCACAAACTTAATCATCGTCTTATTATAGGTAAGTAGATGTTAAAGAGTTCATAGAGATATTTTACAATGTCCAAATATAATTCTTTACTCATAAAAGTTCATTATCTCACTTGTCATAAAATATTGTTTTCTTCTTTATTAAGTCTAAATACACATACACACACACTCTGTACCTTTAGGAATAGGGAAGCTATAATGTTACCTATTGTTCCTATGTTTGACTCTATGAAGTAATGTTGGAAATGACGGAAGAAAAATAGAAAATAATTTTAAGACAGTCCATGCTTACGACATTAGCTTTCAGAACAATCTGAATCTTGTATTTTGATTTTCTTTTACAAAACAATAAAATGAACTTACAAATCCATTTCTCAATTCATCCCCATATGAGAAGGGGTGGACGGTGTGGGGTTTGATAATGCCCCCATGATGTCAGCAATTTGAGGTGCTTCCTGTAAGAATTCAGTATCTCAATTACAATCAGGCATTTGGTCCCAGAGGGGAGTGGAGTTCAATCCCGAAATATGAAGGAGATGCACTAGTGCACGGTATTGGTCCTATTAATGCTGGGGCTGGGCCAGGTAAACTCTAGGTGTACTGGGTCTGACAGAAGAATCTGAAGAAAGAGAAGAAAATAAGAGTCAAGAGATTAAAGTGCAGTTAACTGAGCAATAATTATTTCTCCCAGCCCCCAAAATATAAATACTAAAATTAGACCATCTAGCTTTGTAACTGAGCAAGGGTTACTAAAACAACATGACTGAACTCGCTGCCATTAAGTTGATTCCAACTCATAGAAACCAGGCAGGGCTGGGGCAGAGGGGGCAGGGTGGGGCGGGGGGGGGCGGGCAAAACTGTCCTTGTAGGTTCCCAAGACTGTGGTTCTGGAAGGGAGCGGCGTGTGGTTTGGAAGCGCACTTTGCGGATAGCTGTCCCACGTGTAACCCAAAGTTACGGTGAGCCTAGGAAAATGCTCCTGAATGACTGAGCAGGGCACTGTTGTTGTTGTTGTTGTTTGGGGGTGGGGGGGCAATCACTGCCTCTGGTGGTCCTGGGAGCTACCCAGTGCTGCTCCTGAGAGCCACCGCTGGATTTGAACCTGCATGCCCACGGGCCGCAGTCCCGCACTCAACCACTTACACCACCGGGGCTCGCCCCCAGGACACTGTTTGAAGAACTGAAAAACAAGGCAAAGTTCAGCCCTGCCTCGAGGAAATCAAATTTAACATGGGGGTACAGATCATGGAAATCCAAGCATTCAATCCAGGGCTTTCTTCCCCACCTTGTCAATCTGCAGTCCACTGATCCTGAGCCGTGGCATTAGCGTAACTCAGAGCTAGATTCAGCCCCACAACCGGCCCTACAATGCTGAGCCACGAAGTGATGTAGTTGACGTTCCTAGGAAAGAAGTGAAAATACAGGGGCGATGATGTAAAAATGGTAGAAAATCAACCACTCACCATCAATAATTGCAATGAGGCTTTATTTCAAGGTTGCACTGCTTGAAATCACGGTGTTTTGAAATGTCCATGCCCTGGTCTGGCTAGCATTTGAGGTCCAGAAAGACTATGAAGAACCTTCGCTGGTGCAGACGCAGTGAGTGGCAAAGTGTTGGGGCTGCTGCGTCTCTTGCATGAATCACATTTCACACTTAAGTTTTACAGTATTTGCCCAAGGAGCAGAATGCAGGGGTTAGGAGCACAATTCTAGGCAAAAATGCCAAATTTCACATCCCATTTCTACCACTTAACGAGCTAGGTGACCTTGGCCAAGTCGTTTGACCCCTCAGGGCTTCCGTGTCTTCATTTGTAAACTGACAGCAATCCTGAGACCAGCTGATGGGCTTACTAGAAAAATCAGATGAGTCCATCTATCTACAACACTTAGATCAATGCCTAGTGCATAGTAAAAAATCAATAAATGCTAGCCATTATTATTATTACAAAGAATATTTCTTTTTAGCTTGGCTTTTAGAGTCACATAGAAAGATTTATACTTTTAAAATAAGAATATAAACCAATGCGTCTTCATGGTGTTTCTTACCTATTGATTTTTTGAGAATTCTTTAATACAGGAATCATGAATTCATTTGTCTTGCAGGGATGAAGTACAAAAAAAGGTTGGCCAAGTATCGGATGTTCCTGAAAGAAGGACAGTTAATGTAGGAATGCCAGTGGGATTGATGCTAAGTTAAACCAAATAATGTTTTATTCCTTGAAAATAAAGGTTTATTTTAAATTCCAAGTTACTAAATAAGAAACAGGTTGCTATTTCATTTTTAAATATATAATCCAAACATCAGAAGACTTGGTGGGAATGTACTGTTTATCAATAAGACAGTACAAGCAAAGATGGGAAGCACCCAATTTTCATTACATGATGCAAACTGCAGGCACAGTTCTCCGTTCCTATCACCTTTTTAAAATCACCATTTATCTCCGGCCTACAGTTATTCTTTCATTTCTTCTTCAAGCATGTCCACAGGGCCAGATGCCTCTCCACAACGCATTTCACTCTCCTCTTGCCCAATGTGAGGGGACCATGGCTGTGTGCACACTTTTTACATATAAATTTTGTCAGAATTCATGGTTTCAAGCCCAACTACAGTTCAGTGAGTAGAATGGGGGATGAAATGGCTTGCCTCACTTAAATTGCGGTCTGTCTGTGTATCTCTTTGTCTTTGTCCTTTGTCCTGGCGTAGGACTTAGCTCCATAGATTAAAACCCATATGCTGTCACCCTACTGTCTTTATAAGAAAATGGCTGGGTATAGGGGAAGGGCCAGACTCTTGTCAAGTTAGGACTATGGACCTCATTTAATAAGTGATGGGGAATCCTGGGGACATAGTGGTGATGCAATGGGATGCTAACCATAACATCAGCAGTTTGAATCCACCAGCCACTCAGTGGGAGAAAGAAGGGGCTTTTTATTCCCCTCAAGAGTTACAGTTTCAAAAACCCACAGAAGCAGTTCTACCCTGCCCTATAGGGTCACTGTAATTCAGTTTAGACTCCATCTGCATCGGTATCAACTCAATGGCAGTGAGTTTTGTTGAGTTTTGAGAAATCTTAGGAAGTGTCTCTGGAGGTAAGTGATCTGTGCACCAATTTTGGCAAAATGAAAACAATTATGGATGATACATTTCTAGATCATTTACATTGCAAATGAACCATTATGCCATAGCATGCACTCAAATAATGCAGAGACCTGGTCTCAAAACTCATTGCCACAGAGTCCTTCTGATTCACAGTGACTTTGGAGGACAGAGTATAACTGCCCCTGTGGGATTCTGAGTTGCAGGGATAGAAAGTCCCATCTTTCTCCCAAGGTGTATTTGGTGGTTTTGAACTGCTGACCTTCCAGTTAGTAGCCCAAGGGCTAGACAACTACACCACCAGAGGTCCTAGAAGTTGGCAGGGATTTAATTTTACTCAAATCCCACAGCCAATGCATATGGAAACAGCAGCCAAGAAGTCAAACAGTTGAAGTATAGTTCTTTGGGTCAATTGACTGCCAAAGACCTCTTAAAAGGTTTAAAATGCCAAAGATGTCACTTCTGAGAACTACTAAGGTATTCTACACCTTATCCATAGTATTGTCAATGGCCTCCTATGCATGTAAAAGCTTGAAGATGAATTAGAAAGACCACCTAACTGGGACTGAGCCCCGGTGGCGTAGTGGTTGTGCACGGGACTGCGGCCCATTGGGATGGAGGTTCAATTCCAGCTCCACGGAGCAAAGGCCCAGCGTCCTACTCCCACCACCTGAGGGCAGTGACGCCCCCCCCAAAAAAAGAAAGAAAGAAAGACCACCTAAGTGTGGGTGTTATTGGGCTAATTTGGATTAGAGGCTGCCTCTCTTCTCTTCTCAGCTAGTCCAAGGAAAGCCTTGTAATAAATCAATCAAAACTGGCTTATGTATTCACCTGAAATGTTTACATTTTCATAGCAAGTTGGGACCCATCATTTCAAAATGGCCCACTAGAATTAACGTAAATTTATACATATCTATCGTTTTAAAATATCCTAAATATCAACTTTTTAGCAAAACAGAACCTGTTTATTTTACAACCTCATGAAAGTGCACCCAACATCTGCTAGACCTAGATAAGAGAAAATGTCACAGTTATAAGGACCCTAACATGCTGCTTACCAGAACAAGTTGAAGAGCTTCAAGGAAATGGACTGACAGGGTGCCAGCAACAATAGGCTCAACTATAGGAATGATTGCAAAGTTCATGTTTCAGGCATTGTTTTGTTCCATTGTACAGACAGTCCTTATGAGAAGGACACCTTACATCAACCACACGAGCACAATGAAGTCTTCTAGAATTCCCACAGCTTGTTATAATCCACTCAGTCAAATATTTTTGCATAATCAATAAAACACAAGTAAACATCTTTCTCGTATTTTCTAATTCTCAGCCAAGATCAATTTGACTTCAGCAACGATATCTCTTGTTCCATGACCTCTTCTGAATCTGGCTTAAATTTATGGCACCTCCCTGTTGATGTATTGCTGTAACATATTGAATTGTCTCTAGCTAGGTTTTGCTTGCATATGGCTAATGCTCGATAATGGCCATATTCTGTTGAGTCACTCAGTAAAGTCAGGTAGCTGTGTTCCAAATTTCATAGCATAGCTGATTATTTCCATAGCTTCATCAGCTTGTTAAAACATTTCCATTGGTAACCCATCAATTCCCATAGCTTTGTCCCCAGTATCCTTCAGTACCCCTGGTTCTTGATCATAAGCTACCACTTCAAGTGGTTGAATGTCCACCAGTTCTTATGGTACATTGGTCCTGTGTTTTCTGCCCATCCTCTTTTGATGTCTTCTGTATCATTCATTATTTTACCTAACACTGCAACTTGAGGGTTGAATTTCTTCATCAGTTCTTTCAGATTGAGGTATGTTGAATATGCTGTTCTTTCTTGGTTTTCTAGTTCCAGGTTTTTGCATACTTTATTATAATTCTGTTTTGTCTTTCCGAGCTGCCTTCTGAAATTTTCTTTGACTTCATCATATCTTCCCTTTTCTTTATCCACAGTGCTATAATTAAAAGTCTATGCTGAAAAAAAAAAGTCGATGCTGATATCCACTTTGGTCTTTTCTTCCTTTCCTTTATTTTTTTTTGGGGGGGGGGGCACCACTGCCTCTGGTGGTCGTGGGTGCTACCCAGTCTTCCTTTCCTTGTTAATGATCCCTTGCTTCCTTCATGGTGTATGTTCTTGATGACATCCTGTAACTCATCTGATCTTTGTTTTGGCTGATGGTATTGAACTTCTCCCTCATCAATTCGATTCCAGAGCATCCGGTCGAGGAATGTAGTCACTGATTTTGTTATTGAAAAAAGGTATTTGTAATGAAGAAATCATTGGTCTTAGAAAATTCTGTCAGGTGACCTCCAACTTCATTTCTATCACCAAGGCCATATGTTCAACTACTGATCCTTCTTGTTTCCAACTTTTGCATCTCAATCACCAGTGATTATCAACTCCTTTTTTTTTTGGGTGGGGGGGCATCACTGCTCTCCAGTGGTGGGAGTAGGAGGCCCAGCCCCACTGCTGGAATTGAACCTCTGTCCCAGTGGGCTGCAGTCCCGCGCACAACCACGATGCCACCGGGGCTCAGCCCTATCAACTACTTTTAATTGATGCTTCATCTGCTTCAAACTGAATATCACTGTGAGTGTGTTGGGTGCCATCAGATGGGTTCTGATTCATAGTGACCATTTGCGCAACAGAAGAAAGCACTGCTTGGTCCTGGGCCAGCCCCCCAGCTGTTCATATGTTTGAGTCCAATGTTACGCCACCATGTCAATCTCTCTTGTTGAGAGTCTTCCTTTTCCCCATTTACCCTCTACTTTACAAACATGATGTCCTGTACCGGGACCATTCTTTTTTGATAATATGTCCAAAGTACATGAGAAGTCTCATCATCCTTGCTTCTAAGGAGAAATTTGCCTGTGTTTCCTCCAAGACAGATTGATTTGTTTCTTTCATTAGTTCACAATACTTTCATCTCATTCACCAGCACCATAATCCAAATGCATTGATTGTTCATCAGTCTTCCTTACTCATTAGGAAAAGTTGCTGTACAAGATCTCTTTAAAGTATTAAAAAGCAAGGAGGTTATGTTGAGGACTGAGCGAAGCCATGATATTTCACATGCATAGAATGCAATGTAAAATACCATGGCTTACATCAGTCCTCAGTATAGCCTCCTTGCTTTTTAAAAAATTAAAAAAAATTTTTTTTTGGGGGGGGAGGGCATCACTGCCTCTGGTGGTCATGGGCACTACCCAGTGCTGCTCCTGAGAGCTGCTGCTGGATTTGAACCGCCAAGCCCTCGGGCTGCAGTCCCGCACTCAACCACTTATACCACTGGGGCTCAGCCCTCTCCTTGCTTTTTAATACTCTGGAGAGCTCTTGTACAGCAGCTTTTCCTAATGCAACTACTCTTTTGATCTCTTGACTACGGCTTCCAAAAGCACTGAATGTGGATCCAAGCAAGACAATATCTTCAGCTACTTCAATCTTTCCTCCATTGATCATGATGTCACCTATTTGTCTAGTTGGGAAGATTTCAGTCTCCTTACATTGAGTTGTAATCCATACTCATCAAAGGCGTCATCTCTTGATATCCACCAGCAAGTGCCTCAAGTCCTCCTCTCTTTCAGCAAGCGAGATTGTGCCATCCAAACGTGCAAATTGTTAAGCTTTCCTCCAAACCTGGGACCGTATGCTTCTCCATATAATCCAGCTTCTCTAACAATATTGAAAACATACACTTTAAATAAATATGGTGAGAGGCCATAACCCTGATACACCATGCAGTTTTCCCTTATTCTGTTTTCACAACTGCTTTTTGTTCCATGGGCAAGTTCAGCATGAACACAATGAACTATTCTAAAATTCCCAATTTTCTCAAGGCTATTCATTGTTTGTTATGATTCAATAGTCAGATTATTTTTTATTTGTTTGTTTGTGGCATCATTGCCCTCTGGTGGTCGTGGGAGCTACCCAGCATTGCTCCTGGACAGCAGTTGCTTGATTTGAACTGCCAAGTCTATGGGCCGCTGTCCTGCACTCAACTACTTATGCCACTGAGGCTTAGCCCTCAGATTACTTTTTATAGCCAATAAAAATACAAGTAAACATTTTTCTGGTGTTCTCTCCTTCCAGTCAAGATTCCTCTGACATCAGCATTGCTATCCCTTGTTTCATGTCCTCTTCTGAATCCAGTTGAACCTCTGGCAGTTTACTGTCAATGTACTCCTGCACCTGTTATTGAATGATCTTCAGCAACATTTTACTTGTATATGATACTAATGCCACTGTTCTAAAATGTGCACATTTTGTTGGGTCATTGTTCTTTGGAATAGGGATAAAGATGAAGCTCTTCCAGTCAGTTGCCAAAGTTTCCCAGCACGGCCAATGAACACACGGGATGAATTGAAGGGCAGAAATAGGAAGGGCTCAGCATGGATCAGTACTTTGTGATAAATCTTTAAATATTCCTTTTGAAGATGAAGTGAACACCACTCATTAATCTGTCATTCCCAGCAAAGTAAACTATGTCATTCTCTGACTGAAAATGGCCAATATCAATCCATTTTCCCCCACAACTGCCTAGAATATCTACCCTTGTGCTCCATTTAATTTCTCAAACCGTGCTGTCACAACAGACCTACCAATCTTCTGTGGCCATGTTGGCATAACAAACCTACCCATCACACCCTCCTATTTACCTAGATTCAGACTTCAGATATTTCAGATATTTCATGTTCTGTTTTTCAGTGGCTGTCTGCAGCTGTTTTCTTTTCATTTTGAGTTATTTCTACCAGCAAGCAAAGGTCTTGAGAGTTTGGGGTCACTTAGGTCCATGAGGATTCAGATATCCCCTCCTCTGGGGAGGAGACTGCATTCCCATCTGAGAGACTCATCTTTGAAACAAGGTCTGACAGTGCTCTCCTGCTAGTCATAAGGTTTTCAGTGGCGAGCTTTTCAGAGCTATACAATTGCTTCTTTTTCCCCAGTCTTTGCTTCATCTGGAAGCTCTGCTGAAACTTGTTTATCATGGATATCCCTGCTGCTACTTGAAATACTGGTAGATATGGCAACCAGAACTGTCAAGATACTGATATTCAGAATAAGTTTGGGAAATTTAATTAAAATGTATTTAAAATATAATAAAAGCACATGAAATTCAGTAACCAGTAATCTATAGCATTTTACTATACATTTTCCCTCAAATAATAGAAAGCCTTTGTAGCATTTAAGGTTATATTATAGTAAAATACAGGCAGTCCCTGGATTATTGTTGAACTCTATGAATAAATCTGCCTTTAATCAAACTTGTCCATCAATTGGAACAGTTGGGCATGTAATTCCAGCCAGTCAGATGTTTGCCATAGTACATGGTATATAGTGTACTCCTCTTTGTGAACATTGCGAAACATTAATTAAACACTGTCAGAAACACTAAAATATCTTTAATGATAGTGTAATAATAATAATAGTATTCTTTGACAAGCCTATTATGTTACAAATTCAAGGTACATGCAATGGCTCACTTATTATCATCTGTGGGAGTTAAAGAAATCTACAATCTTATTTGTTTAACATACTTTTTTTTTCTTTGGGAAATGCAAGAACATTAAATAGTCAGGATCTTTTTAGTGACAGTTCTTAGATCAATTCAGAAGGTAAATTCATGTGAAAGTGCTACCATCTGCTGTCAGCACTAATGAACCGATGCAAATCTGTGCTGAGCAAAATGTCAGTGTGGAAACACATGCAGCCCATGCACTGCGTTCGGCTACCCCTCCATAAACACTTCTGCTGGAACAAAGTTCTGCGAAATGGTTTTCTGTGAAGCTAGAAAGAATGGGTCAGATTTCTATCTCTGTAACTCTTGAGGCACATTCCTTTATGCAAGTTAATTTAGCAACGGTTAAATGTCTCAGAAAATAAGGCTGACATGAGTACCGTGAATTGATTTCAGAGATGTGACTTTCACAAGGAAATGGTAATAGGGCACCTTCATTCTTACATCTAATAAATATGATGAGTTACATGGTTCATTTCTTAATTTTAGTGGTACAAGTATAATTTCATCCAGCTTCCTATTCCACATTGATCAAGTTTGCCTCCCAGTCTGGGGATCAATCCTTACAAATGGGGAAATACTATTTCCCTCTTCAGCAGAGAAAGAAAAAGAGTTACTGAGTCCTTACTTGTCTGAGGAACTGTGCTAAGTGCATGATATGGGAACTCATCACAGCATCTCTTTAGGGAGGCCTTGATTTGGCCACTTCTCAAAACAAGAGCAGAGGGTATGTTTGGGAGCATTCTCATAGGGAGGGACAGAAGACCACCGCACCTCCAAGTCCCCACTCTTTCCATTCCAGCGGCCTCACTTCATGGGCCGTGGCTTCAGTCCTCCAGTCCGCCTCTTCTAAGCCATTTCTCTAAAATAGTAAGAGCAGTGCATATAGAGAGGCTGGAAAACACAGAAAAGAACCAGATACCCTCCTCAACTCAGGTTTAATCAGGGTACGGTGACGTTCTTTTTAGACAAGTTACACATGTCGGTTCTTTCAAGTTTGTGGAGCACATCGATGTTGGTGGAGTCCTACTATGTTCACTCTGCTCTGCTTAGGGTCTCTGTGCATCTAACAAGGACCATGTGTGTCAGTGCTGCCATGCGTGCCTTGGTGGGGCTGCCGTAAGTGTTTTTCTTTCCTACTTCACTCATTTCTGTGCCTTTTTGTACCTTTACTATTTCTTTTCTATTTAGTAAGGATCCCTGGTGGCAAATTTGTTAAGCTTCCAACTGCGAGTCAAAAGGTTGGCAGCTATAAGCTATGAGCCACCCTGCAGGAGAAGGATGGGGTAATCTGCTCTCATAATGATGACAGCCGTGGAACCCCTGCGAGGCAGTTCTAGTCTGTCCTACAGGGTCACTCGGAGCTGGAATCAACTTGATGGCAGCAGGGATAGAGAGTATTATTTCATCTTTATATGCATATCTGTTTTTCTTCTTTATTAATGTCCCACGTATATTTACAAAGGTTGTTTACAAAGAATAGGCACCCTTTAGCTGTTGCCTATAGACTTTGACATAGAGTGGTGCTTGCTGTTCATGTCTACATCGGTGTTTACCAAACTCGTGAGATACTGCCCCTGGGGCGCTCTGGAATGACCAATGCAAAAAACTGATGCCTACGCTTTATCCTGGATCATGGGCTACAGCATAAAGCTTTTTCCTTGCTAAGGTATTCTGGGTAATTTTTTGTCTTAAAAGGGGGCAATAGGCCAGATAAGTTTGGGCACCTGTGCACTAGATCCTTGTCTCCTTAGTCTATCTGTCAGTGTCTAAGAGAAGTTCGATCTTATCATGAATGGTGGATGTCTCTTTTCTGCTCGTAGCCTGTCAACTTTTGCTTTATGTCTCAGAAGCTGTGGTATTTGAATAAGAAGTATCTCTTCCTAAGGAATGGAAACTTTAATCAGTATGAAGTAATCATATTTCTTTATGACTATGCTCTCTGCCAGAAAAGGTTTGCTTATGTAATAGGAATATAGCTAGGGGCTCGGGTGGCATAGTGGATTACTCATTGTGCTGCTGACCATGGGGGCATCGGTTTGAGCCATCAGCCGCTCTGTGGGAGAGAACGAGGCCATGTGCTCCTCGGGTTTAAAGTCTCAGAAACCCAAAGGGACAGTTCAACTCTGCCCTATGGGTCGCTGTCAGTCAGAATACACTCCATGGCAGTGAGGTTTTCAAAATGGTATTATTAATATAGCTACAAGAGCTATGTATCATCTTTAAAATATTTGATTTTCAATCTTTCTCTGTCTTTAAGCTTGAGATATTTTCTATAGATCTACTATGACAATCTGTGTTTTAACCAGGGTGATTAGCTCACCTACAAGAGTTATTATCACTGATATAATTTGATTTCATGTTTTCCATCTAATCTCAGAATTTTATTTATTCTATTTTTTCTGTTTCCTTTGGCTTTTCTCTCTCTTTTCTTGAATTCTTTTGGACTTGTTAAGGCTTTAAAACTGCTTTTCTCATTTATTGTTCCCTTTTATTAGCTTGAAAATTACATAGTATATTTCTAAATATTTAGCCATTGTCCTAAAAAGTTTTAGTGACTATTTTACTTAAAGTCTGTAGTTGCGTAATATCTTTTCTTCCCAAACAATTTAAGGATGATAAGATCTTAAACTCTGATTAACTCTTGCTGCTTTACTTATTTATTTTGCTGCTTTTATTATTTCAACTCTCCCTTTTTTGTGCTCTATAAGACAAAGCTGATTGAAATTTACTCAAATTTTAACTCTTCTTTTTTTACCATTTGACCTATATCTCAGATCTATCTCCCTTCTGCGATCATTTCTTTTCTTATTGTTCTTCAAAACATCCTTCAGTGAAGATCTGTAGATAGTTATGTTAGTCCAGGTAGACTAGAGAAATATATTCATAAATGCTCATATGTGTAGAGCTTTGTATACAAGAGCAATTGAATATTGAGAAAACTCCCCAGCCCAGTCCAAATTAAGTCCATAAGTCTGATATTAGCCCATATGTCTGATACCAATCTACAAAGTCTCCTTCTGACTCATGAAAATATGCAATGACACCAAATGCAGGAAGATCACAGGCCAGTGGGTTGGAAGTCTTCTGGATCCAGTGGTGTTGTAAGCATCTTGGCACTGGCAGGGGTCTCCACGTGGTTTCTTCAGCTCTGAAACTCTGACTCCTCAGGGTAGCTTCCTGTGTCCTCTCATGAGAAATGTCTCACAAGGAGTGAGCCTGTGTCCCGCCTCCAGGGAGCTATTTATTCTGTTGCCCGCTCATCAATCTTGGACTTATTGACAGACTAAACTTTACCCCATTCACTCTTAAGTCTATATAAAATTAGTCATAGGTTATATAACTACCACAATAGCAAATAACCCCACGTAAATTCCTCATCTTTTCCTCACTTATGAACAATAGGTTTTTAAAGGTAAGAAATTTTAAGTTAATCATTATGTTTCTTCAGCACTTGGAATACATTATTCTCTTTTCTTCAGGCTTCCTCTTTTGTTTCTTTTCAAGAACTCAATTATCAGTTTAATAGGTGTTCCTTTGAAAATCTCTTTCTCCCTAGTATTTCACTACAATGTAGCTAGATATGGATTCTTTTTATTTACCCTGCTTAAAATATGATAAGTTTTCTGAATCTGTGTATCAGTGTCTCTGCACCAGTTCTAGGAAATGCCCAGTTCTTTGATGATTGTATCTCCTCTAGTCTTTTCTTTAGAAACTCCTATTAGACATGTGTTAGTCCTCCTCTATTCCTTATATATGGTAACTTTTATCATATTTTCAGTGTCTTGGTCATACTTTTCATTTTGTTGGGTTTTTTTTTTTTGGCATCACTGCCCTCTGGTGGTCATGGGAGCTACCCAGCCTTGCTCCTGGAGAGCCACCGCTGGATTTGAACCACCAAGCCCATGGATCACATTCTTGCCCTCAACTACTATGCCACCGGGGCTCAGCCCTCGGTCATACTTTTCAAGGAACCCCAAATATCTTATTGGTCTACTAACAGTATTTGGTTCATTCCTGGAATTAAATCATTTTTCCCATGCTTCATCCTCAGGGAACCCAGATGCACAAAGTTGAAATCCATCTGAAATGGAGAGCAGGAGGAACTTGTTGTCAGTTTTTATAATATGTATTATTTCTTCAGAAGCCCTGGTGGTGCAGTGGTTACGTGTTGGGGTGCTAAGTATCTGTTGTGAGGAAGATAGATGTTTTTTTTCCGACTCCTTTTAAAAGTCAAAGTCTCTGCCAGCCACATGCAATGACCCAGAGTGCAGGGTGATCACAGGCTGGTAGGTACAGAGCAGAGTGGATCCACAGTAGGTGAAAACATGGCAGGGTCCCCGCAGTTCTCAGGGTGGCCAGCCAGAGAAGGAAGGAAGTTTAGAGTACTCCTTATAAGGAGGCCACACTCCAGAGGAAGCACCATCAGGCTGTGACTTGATTGACAGGTCTGATTCCTCCAGCCCAGAGTGTCTAGTTGTCATAAGATCATTTACTACCATCTCCTCCACAGGGTTTTTAAGGCTGTCACAAAGAGGTGACCAGACCTGTCTTCTAAAGCATCTTGGGTGGATGTGAACCATTGGCACCACCCAGAGACATCTCACCATCTTTAAAATATTAGTGGAGGGAGGATGTTTCGAGACTGATGATGGCAACAAATGTGCAAATGTGGTCTGCAAACAATTGATGTATGTATTCATCATAATAAGAGTTGTATGAGCCCCCAATAAAATGATTTAATAAAAAACATAAAGAAAAAAATATTGCCAGGATCTGCTAGAAAAGAGTAGTCTCATTCAAGGCCGGTCTAAGGGTAATTAAGAGGAATGTTTCTGTCATTAAGTGCATTCAAGCCCATTTTTTGACTTGTACCGACCCCATATGACAAAGGTGAACTGCTTTCTAGGTTATGATTTTTTTTAAGAAATCATGTCATTGGAGGGTCTGACAAAACTTACAACAATCTAAGTAAAAATTGTATAGGAATGGAGTGCCACATAAAAAGGTGGAGCCACTGGGTGTTCTCAGACTTTCCAGGAGAGCTATGGTCTCCTTGCCATGACCTCTGATCTGATCGCAGGGGACCCCCATTGCCTGTGCAACTTCAAGCAGGGATGGATCTCAGGAATATGTTCCAGGGGTGGCTCTTCTTTGATGCTCCCAGGAATTCTCAGTCTTGTTTTTGAAACCACTCCTTTATATTCCTTTATATAGGGGAACGACAACTAAAATGGACCAGCCCCTCTCATAGTGTTGCATGTATTCTAGTTGCTTGGTCCCACCCTAGCATCTATCGGCATTTGTAAGAGCTTCTGAGATTTTGAAGTACCTTCTTGTGATTTCTCTTTAATTTCTCTAAATTTAATTTCTCTAAATTTCACACACACACACACAAAGTCAAAGTCTCAGAAACCCCTGGGGACAGTTCTCCCCTGCTATACAGGGTAGACTATGCATCAGAATCGACTCAATGGAAGTAGGTTTGAGCCATTATTTCTTCAGATTCATAATCCTTTAACTATATTAATTAATTCTCCCTTTAACTGTATTTATCTGCTTTGTAATCTAAGCTTCTAATTTAAGTACCCCCTTTCCTTTCTAAAATTTCTACTTGATATTTCTTAAATTCCCTGATTACTTTTGACAGACTCTAAATCTCGTGCTATGTAGTCAGTATTCTCACTCTTCTTTAGATGTATTCAATACAATAGTTTTCTATTTTCATAACAAATCATTTCAATATTTGAATTCATTGGTATCATTTACATCTTGTTTTTCTGCTGGTTCTTTACTGTGTTTTATGAATTCTGTATTTGTGCTTATGTATGTACACATATGAAACACTATGTGAGTCCAGGGATTGAAAATGCATCCCTTTAGTATTGGTTACTCATTGGGCTGCAATCCAAAAGGCTGACAATTCAATACCACCAGCAACTCAGTTGGAAAATGAGGAGGTTGTCTACTCTTCTAAAGAGTTACAGTCTTGGGGCTGAGCCCCGGTGGCGTAGTGGTTATGCTCGGGACTACCGTCCACGGGGCCGGAGGTTCAATTCCAGCAGTGGGGCTGGGCCTCCTACTCCCACCATCGGAGAGCAGTGATGCCCCCCCCCCCAAAAAAAAATCTAGCCGAGAGGAATTACCAAGAGGCAGAAGACAGGCAAGTGTGATGGTGGGAAAAGAGGAAGGTGAAAGGAAACAGAGGAAAGATCTAGGAAGCAAAGCTAGGGACAGAGGTATACACATAAGTGTATGCCTATGTAAATATATTATTTCACTAAAATAGAGGCTTTGGCCTCTGTACATATATTTATATGGCAATACTTTGAGGTGAGGAAGTGGACAGGCTTTGACCATCTGTTTGAGCCCTCCGTCAACACTAGAACACTTTGTTCTAACAACCTGGTGTTCTGTGATGCTCACCCTCCAAACAGAATCACTGAAGGCAAAATGTGCACATAAGTAAATGTGGTGAAGAAAGCTGATGGTGCCCAGTTATCAAAAGATATAGCGTTTAGGCTCTAAAAAGCTTAAAATTGAACAAGCAGCCATCTAGGAGAGGGGCAACCAGCCCACATGGAAGAGGCACACCAGCCTGTGAAATCATGAGGTGTTGACAGAAGCAAAAAACCAGCACCAGAGACCCAAATAAACAAACAAACAAAACCATATTGTTGAGAATTAGGGGGAGAAGAGACTCAAAATCCATCTGTAGACAATAGGACATCCCCTCACAGAAGGGTCACAAGGAAGAGATGAGTCTACCAGGGCGCCATACAGCACCAATGAAATACGCCATCTTCCTTTGGTCCTTTTAGGCTTCCTTATCCCACCCCCACCCCGCCACTATCATGACCCTAGTCCTACCTTTCAGTGCTGGTTAGACCAGATAAGAGCTCAAGACATTCAGAATTCAGGTCAGAAAAAACCCTCAGAGCAGAAATGGGAGCAGTGATACCAAAAGGGAAGGGGGAGTGTGGGGGGAGGTGGGAGAACCAATAACAATGTTTGACGAATAACCCCACCTTGCCCCAGGGGGATGAACACAATAAAAGTGGGTGAAGGGAGACAATGGTTGGTGTGAAATATTAAATTAATAATAATTTATAATTTATTAAGGGGTAATGAGAAGTAGGGGAGGGAAGGTAAAAAGAGGGACTGATACCAGGTCTCAAATAGAATGTAAATGTTTAGAAAATTATGATGGCAGCATATGTACAAATATGCTTGACCTAATTGATGCATGGATTGTTGTAAGAGGTGTAAGAACCTCAATAAAATGATTTTAAAAAGGAAGTAGGAAGACCATAGAGATGCTATGATAGCAGTCTAGGCAAGATCATGATGGTGGCTTTAACTAGGGGAAAGTACTGAGGGGTGATGCGGTGGGGAAGAATTGTCAGATATGGGGATTATTTTGAAGGGAGAGTCAAAAAGGTTTGCTCAACGAGTAGATGAGCAAAGTGAATAAAACGAAAGGGTTAAGGATGATTTTAAGGTAATATGTTTGTTGTGGTCTATCTTTTTTTTTTTTTTCATAATTCATCTTATGTTTTAATAGGCTCTCTGGCTACTGTCCTGAGAAGAGATTAAATAAAGAGAGTGAAAATTAGAGATGACTACTATAATAAATGAAGTACATCATGTTGGTCTGTTACATCAGGATAGTAACATCGAAAGGGTTACAATTATGAACACGGAGACCTAGTGGTCTAATGAGCTGCTAATTGCCAAGTCAATATAGTTTGGGACCATCTGGGGAGAAAGATGTGGCTTTCTACTCCTGTCAAGATTTAGAGTCTTGGAAACACACAGGGGAGTTCTACCCTGTCCTATGGGCTCACTGGGAGTCAGAATCATCTCGGTGGCAGAGAGTTGAGTTTTGTATTGAAGGCACCAATGAAATGACTCATGGAGTGCAAATGAGAGGGAATTGTTCCCCAAACACTCACTGCCCTCTGGCCAATTCTGACTCCTTGTGACCCTGTAGGACAAGGCAGCGCCACCCCTGTGGGTTTAACTGTAACTCTTTAGGTGAGGAGATGTCTTCAAGTCATGTCCAAAGCGTAGCAGTCCTATGTAAAGCCAAAGGAATCCCTAGCCTGCCCTGTACCCTCCTCACATCGGTTGTTGTTTGAGACCATTGCTATTCATCATCTCCATCACAAGCCTTCTACTGCAGAGAGCACATGTGCTTTTCCTGGGACTGGCCTCTGCTGAGAACCTTTCAGTAACACATGAGGCAGTCTCCTTATCCTCGCTTCTATGGAGCATCTGGCCGTCTTCCTCCAAGACAGGTCTATTCACATTCTCTTGACATTTGTCTCTTGAAGTGTTATAAGGATGTTTTTACTAATATATATTAGTTTGCTTGTATGTTTAGAGGTCAATGGGACTTTCATTCAATTATCACTGTGGTCTGGAAAGTAGGAATGTTAGTTTTAAAGGGGAGCATAAATAAAGATAATCCGTACTATCGTGGAAGTAGCTAAAACAAAACATTTTTTTTCAGATTTTTTTTTTTTAGGCATCACTGCCCTCAGGTGGTGGGAGTAGGAGGCCCAGCCTTTGCTCCTGGGAGCTGGAATTGAACCTCCAACCCAGTGGGCCCCAGTCCCGCACACAACCACTATGCCACCAGGGCTCAGCCTCAGATTTATTTTTAAAGGTCTTTTCATGACTATTAAGAAACAACAAATGTATTGCTAGATAATTAATTCTAAAAATGTCCTCCTTTCTTCTATTGCTTTCTGATTTTAAAAATCCTCTTCAGAAATAAAAAATCAAATATTCACTTATAGTTTAACATGAGCACTCTGCTCTGTTACCACAAGTCCTTTGTTCAGACTATTCTCTCTGCACAGAGACCATTCCTCTCCTTCTTCACTAACTAATGCCCACTTAGCTCTACAGACCTCAGCTTTCTCTGACTCCAAACCTAATCAGGTGTCCTCTCCCCCTCCATCCGCACCAACACATACACATTCACGATGCACTCATTGCTTAAGCCTCTGCTTATTTCCCACACTGTTCTATAAAGGTAATGGACTATTTACAAGCATCTTTTTCTACTGTACTGTAAGTCCTTGAGGGAACAGGAAATATTCTGATTACTATTTCAGTCTCAGCATCTAGGATGACACCCTTCATTTTGTAGGCTCTCAACAAATATTTGTGGAATTAATGCACAGACAAAAACAGCCTATCATGTCCAAGTGGACTCTTACTGGCACACACAGCCTGCTTCACACACGGGAATATTTGTGTGGAAAGGACCAGTAGCTCAAATGGTACTGCAGTGATGCAAAAGAGAGTGAACAGTCTTCTCTTCTTGCAGCACCTCCTTGTGTATGTGTGGGAGTCCCTGGGAAGAGGCGACTCAGTATGTTCTCGCACATATTTTTTCCAAGCATCGCTGAGAGCAGAGAAGACGGTCTGAGAGTAGGACTAGGGATAACTGCTAATAGGTAATTTACTGTAAAAATGTATGCCACTTATGCACACTGCCTAAAAATCTATGCATCGGTTTCCATATCTGAAAAAAAAATACTCTTAGATGCCACTGAGTGTCTATATTTAAAATGATGCTGAGATACCACTGAGAAAAAAAAATCTAACATACAAGATGTCCATTTCAATTCTGTAAACGACCTACTCTTTGTCTAATGTACTTGGGACGTGTTAGCAGGCGAAACCAGTCTGTGGAAAAGGACATGATGGTTAGTAAAGTCAAAGAGCTGGGCAGACCTTTGAGGATGTAGACTGCCACAAAGGCTACGGCAATGAGCTCAAAGATAACACCATTGGAGATGTCCCTACTGGAAGGGGGAAGGTGACCTGAAGAAGTTCCTGCAGGTCCCTAATTGCCAGAGATGTGCTCCTCAAAGAAATAATGGAAACCATCATATAGAAGATGGCCCAGATTTGGGAAGCCCAGGAAGGCATGACTTTTAGCTCCCTGGTGGGTGGAGCCTAGATAACTACTTTCACAGAGTTGGTTGTGTGGTTTCACTTGTGTCCTCTTGGCAAGGCTGCACAGAGCACTGCACATGTTGGAAATGCCAGCCTTGACAGCAGGACGAGTGCTCTCCTGAGCTGAGAGAAGTCATCAGTGGAATGCATATGGCATCTTCATTCCTCTCCCCCCTCCCCACCCTGCACTGCAGGGTCTCAGAAAACACAACAATAGAGTTCAGAGTAGGACCCTAGCTGCCCCAAATATTCAAATTCAGGTTCATAACATAGTAATTCAGAAAGCAAAGAAGTTATTTCTGATTGGTCGGGCCAGCAAAGACTTCTTAAAGTTACGACATTTTATCCAGTCCAGACTTAACGGGTTGCACAGGATTTGGGGTTGGGGTGGAGGTGGGGGGGGGGGGGGTGGTGGCTGTGAGGAAAAGCACCACAACAGGATTGAAGACACAGAGAGTCTAATGTATAGTTCGGGGGAAATTTGTCAAGTGGGAGATACATACAAACTGTTATCTGAGAAATTTGGTAAATTTGAAGAAGAAAATAGTGTTCTTGTTTTCGCATTATTACATGGTAGAAGGGCAGTGAAAAAGAGGAAGAGCCTTGTGGAGAGGGACTGGGACAGTGGCTGCCTCAGTGGCTCAGGCTTAGGAAGAATTGTGAGGTTGGAGCTGGACCACACAGGGTTTCATTCTGTGGTGTATAAGGTCAGGGCAGGTTATACCTAGCTCAATGGCTCTTCACACAGCAACAACACAGAGGCAATTTCTACAAGATCCAGTGATTCTCCGGAAGTAATCGACACAAGACACAGTGAACACCCATTCCAGACACAGGAACAGGGTTTACTAGGCATAAGATTCCACTTCACAGCTTTTAAAACAAAGAAAGGGTAAAGGTGGTGGGGTCGGGTAGGGAAGGCTCCATTCCAGGCAGCTCTCCTTTATACTGGACTGTGCTTTGGAGGATACAGACAAACAGAACAACAGATGTATTCGGAAGTGTGACGTGTGCGTGCATGTGTGCATGTGTGTGTATGTGAGACAGACAGAGAGAGAGAGAGAGAAAGCGAAATGAAAGTCTAGCCCAAATACCCAGAAAGTTCAGTAAGTTTCTCTTTGTTCCTGAGAAGGGCAGAGGGTCCCACAGTGCTATAACTGTACCTGTTCATCTTTTGTGGCCAGTGGACTAGTCAGAATAGTCTAGTGGCATCTGAGAAGGTAGCCCCCAAATAAACCTCTTCTCATCAACACCACCACCAACAAAAAGTATATGCTTCAAATTCATAGGATCCACCAGGTTTCCTGGAATTTTTATTAAAAATTATAGACATCACAGCAATAATTCTCAGACACTACCTTCCTCTGCTAACAAAAACCTGCTTTTCATTGCTCCAGAGGGAACCCAGAAACTAATTCCCCCACCCCTGCATAAATCTACAAAGGGCTCCCACCCTGGGCTTCTGAGAGTCCAGTCCTAACTCCTGGATTAGAGAGCAGAGTTTGAATATATTTATAGAGTTTCTATGGGTTGTTGCTCTAAGCAATACCATTAATATGCCAGGGCTCCAAGTTCCCAAACTTATTCGGTTATCAATTTGTTGTACATAATTTAATCTCTCTATATTTTGATATGCAAAGTGGAAATAGCACTGCTGATACTTCACAGGGTGAGAAGGAGATAACCAACAAGTCCATTATAAAGCTTGCTGGGGGAAAAAAGAGCTTATGTAAATGTCTATTAATTAAACAGTAACGGCTGCACAACTAGGTCAGGCATGATGATAAGACTGAACAGCCCACCCTACCACCAGCATCAAGAAGAAGAAATGAACATTTAATCCTAAAAGCACTTGTTGCATTTTATAAAGAGTATTAACTTGTAATATTCTCTAACATAAAACAGAATAACACATTTCAGACCATTTTCAAAGAATCTTTGATAGAACATAAACTTATTAGTAACAACAGCCAAACACACACACACACACACACACACACACACACAGCAACCCAATTACTAATGAAGATCTTGTAAAAAGCTAATCAAAGCTCTCATCCAAAGAAAATGAGAAAATCTGAGTCTCTGAATGATTTTGTATATTGATGAGATTTTATAAAACGTCACAGGAAGAAAAATAAGACAGATTTAAATGAAGACAAAAAGGCCCCCATCCCAGCTTAAAAGCCTTGTTATGTTCCCTATCAATGTTGGTATTAAAATGTTCTGTTCCGGTGAGGGATTGGAAACACCTCATGGGAGGTGCTTTATGTAAAGAGCTTTCTCAGCTTCTCTGTCTGTTCCTTATCAAATTGCTGAGTGGGGGAAGGGCAAGGTAAAAGAGCCTTCACTCAGCCCCCATGGGGGCTTCAGCATAGGGTGGAGTTGAGGATGGAGATCGTTAACTATCTTTTCCCCTGGTAAAAGAGAAAAAATCATTGGAGAAAGGAAGAATAAGGAGTGTAGGTTGAAGAAACAAGAGAAACATCTCCAGGAGGGTGTCAGATTGATGATGCAAGGGACAGAATGGAAGATGGTGGGAGTTCATCCTCAAGAGAAATGGAAAATCGAAAACATCAGAGGACCACGAATGGGTGTTTGCTGATCTTGTATGTTCCAGGACTCTACCCCAAACCCACAATCCAGTACATCAGTGGTCTGCATAGTCAGTCCAGGTTGAGCACCACTTGGCCTTTCTCCAGCACGAAGAGAAGAAGAGGGCCCCAATGCTAGACTGACTTGAAAGGGGAAATTCAAGGGACATGATTTATGACTCCTCAGTGGCAGGGGACATCGTGTGTCCTGGGCTCTCTGCCTGGATGCACTGAGAGAGAGCTGTGCGAGATGTGTACTCCACGCACGTCCCAGGAAAGAGGAGACAACCCGTCAAGCAGGGTGGACGTTCAGGAGCAAGTGGGGGCACAGAAATCTAGAATAGGCAATTATGGAAAGATGCTGCCATTTTTCTCCAGCAAGGATCTGTTCACAAAAAGGAATTAGGTGACAGAGCACAGTGTCTGGCTGGTGGTCGGTGGAGGAAGGTGGGTCTGAGGTTGTTTCTTTGAAAACAGAAAGAGGAATAAAAATGCCAACAGCTTTCCCTTCCAGCAAACGGTAACACCAGAGTCCGAATGATAATTAGGAAAAAATGAGGGAACTGGGGTCTACAGATATGAAACCCATGCCCAAGAAAATATATCATAGAGGTATAATTGTCCCTGCTTTTCTTATAGTTTTTCCAGTGCAGGCTCAGTCATCTACAAAAGCACTAACGGCAAAGGACTCTCCATTCTGTCACATCTCCACCTGCTCCTGCTTGAGGTAACTCAAGCAGGGCATGGGCTGAAGACTGGGCACTGCGGTATGTGGTCTTCACGGAGTCCGAAACACAAAGACCCAGGATGTGTTCATACAGATGAACCCACCACTGGTCCTGCAGACATGAACACACTATCCATGCTTCTGCAGAGCAGGCTCTGGACTCTGTGTAGAATGGGCAGTGGGAAAGAAGACAGTTAAGGGAATCAGAGGCAGAGGAGTCTGGGCCTTTTAGAGCCTGGGCCCTAAGAACCTGGAACTCGAGCATAGGCAGTTGAGAAGCTCAGGTGGCTGACAAAGGACAGCGATGACACAGGTTCCACCAATTAAACTCCTTGACCATAGTTTTAAACCAAGGAATATAATTGGTGCATCCAGCTAGACTGCAGGAGGTACACTGGTAAAGATGGGAACTGGAAATACAGGGACCCCTGGACAGATGAACTCCTGGGGGTCAGTAGCAAGAGTGGAGTTAACAGATGGGTGGAGGGAAGGTAGGGGAGAGAGGGGGCCAACTACAAGGATCTGCACATAACCTCCTATCAGGAAGGCAGACATTGGAGGAGTGGGCAAGGGAGACATCGGGCAGTGTAAGGTATGACAAAAATAATAATTTATAAAGTATTGAGGGTTGGTAGGGGAGAGGGGAGCATGGACGGAGGGGAAAGGATGAGAAGCTGACATCAAGAGCTCAAGTGAAAAAGTGGACATGTGGAAAATGATGACAGCAGCAGGCATGTAAAGGTGCTTGGCACAGTATATGTATTTATGTATTGTGAAAAACAATGTATGAGCCCCCAATAAACGGATTTAAAAAAAACTATGATGATGAAGAATGAGGTAAACAAGAAAGCCAAAGGAAGAAAGAGGCATATTTAGACAAATAAAAAGAATGACCTAATCCAGGGATAATTATTATTATAGTTGTTAACTGTTGATGAATCAATAACAACGAATTGTGACCCTTTGGGAAAATTAGAGGCCAAGATGATGACTTTTCCATGGACATTAATGACTGAAAGATTAATTCTAGGTTACTGGGGGTTAAAAAGGTGTTAGAGAGGTCATCTTCAATTGGCTTAGAACAAGTACTTGGTGATGGTGTCAGAGACGGGGCACAAGCTTAGTCAGTTATCAGAAGGTATCTAATCAAATAGATATTTTCAATTAATAGGCTGTGGTCTTGCAACATTCTGCCACATAATCTCCAATCTCATTCCTATCACTGAGGTCAGATTTTCCAACAACCAAAACTTCTGTTTCCATCAATCACTTTCTAATCATCCATAATTACCAAATATATCTTCATTGTATGTTTCATCTATTTTGACTCTTACTTTCTTCATCTTTGGCATTAATCATTAGTGCATGAATTTGAATAATATTCCTATGAACTGATATTTCTGTAGTTTTATAGATATAGTCCTGTGACTGACAACATTGTACTTCAGGATAGTTCTTTAAATGTTTTTCTTGATGATTATGTCACCATTACCTCAATGTGTGATTCTTAGCACAGCAGATAATATAGCTGTCAAATTCAAAGTGACCAATATCAGTCATATAAGCTTATTAACATTTCTCATATTGATTTTTGGCATTCTGTTTGATTCTTGACAACTCCCAATTCTCCACACACTCTAAGTTAAGATTATGTTATGCAAAGAGTGGAAGCTTGCAGCTTCTTCTGATTTTCAGTTGTGCCTTATTAGCAAATGAATATTTTATTCTATCCTTGTTATTAAGGTTGATTCAGCTCTTCTCCAATCATATTTTCTTTTTTTTTTTTTGGGGGGGGTGCATCACTGCTCTCCGGTGGTGGGAGTAGGAGGCCCAGCCCCACTGCTGGAATTGAACCTCCATCCCAGTGGGCCGCAGTCCCACGCACAACCACTACGCCACCGGGGCTCAGTCCCCAATCATATTTTCAATGCCTTCTAACTTGGGAAGCTCATCTTACATACTATATCACGCAATGTTCAGCTGCTATTTCATTGGCAGTTTGGGGGAAGCAGATCACCAGATCCTTCTCCTTACTCTGTCTCAGGCTGGAAGTTCCACTGAACCTATCCACCCAGGGTGAGTCTGTGAGGATTGGAAATTCCTAGTGACAAAGCCTCCAAGTACTGCAGCAACAAACAAACCACCCAGTGCAACAAACTGGCACATGAGAACAAAAGGTTGTTAAAAGGACAGGGAAGAAAGAAAAGATCAAAGTGGATTTTAGGAGAGATGCTGAAACTACCAATGGACTGCCAGAAGAACAAATAAATATATTTTGGAAGAAGTAGAGCCAGAATGCTCTTTAAAGTAGAAGATGGTGAGATGTCTTCTCATATAGAGTGGAAGACATCAGTCCCTACAGGAGGGTTACCTGAGGAAGCCCTGGTGGCATAGTGGTGAAGAGTTGAGCTGTGATCCACAAGAGGGTTACATGTTTGGCAAAGTAGAGGGTCAGTGAAAACAAGGAAGACACTCCACAAGGTGACTTTATAAGGTGGCTGCAAGAAGGGGCTCAAGTATACCAGTTGTGAGGAGAGCACAGGAACAGGTGGTGGTTTGTTCTGTTGTACGATTCAGAACCAAACCACGGCAGAAAGGAAATACCAAATGACACAAAAAGCATCAGATGGAGATAAAAGAAACACAGTTCTCCACACCAAAAATAATTTGAGGAGGGAGTGTATGATCAAGATGGTATTGAAAGCCTAAGTCAAAGAGCTACACAGAAGGCACTGGATGGGAAATAAAAGGTCTAGGAATTATTAGAATACCAACAAACATGTTTTTATGCTTCAAAAAAATGGGTGCCATGTTAAAGCCATCATTTGTCTATGCTAAAAAATTTGGAAGATAGTTATCTGGTCCGCTGACCATAAGAGATCCCTATTTGTGCCTATTTCAATGAAAGGAGATCCAACAGAATGCAGAGCTTATTGGACAAGCTCATTACATCACAAGCAATTGAAATTTTGTTGAAGAACATTTAAAAATGATTACAGCAATAGCAACAGGGAACTCCCAGAAATTGAAGCCAGATTTAGAAGATCTCATTGCTGTTCTCCAATGAATCTTGACTGAAACAGAAAATACCAGAAGATCCTTCCCTGAATTTTACTGATTATGTGAAAGTATACATCTCTGTAAATAACATGAAGAAGGATGGGATTTCAAAATACTTAACTCGGTGCATGTGCCATGATAATGTGTGGTTTAAAATCAGGAAAGGTATATGTCAGAGTTTTAAACATGCCCTACACTTTTTCAACCATATGTTGAGCAAACACTATGAAAAGCTTGGATATATAAAGAAGAGTGTGACATCAAGATTAGAGGAAGCTTCATTAACATCCTACCATATGCTGATGACACAATTTTGCTTGCTGAAAGAGAAAAGAATTGGAAACACTAACTGATGAAGATGAAATACGACAGTGCAGGGATCACACCGCAAGACAGAGAAAACAAAACTCCTCACAACTGAACCGATTAGCCACATCATGATAAAGGGAGAGATGTCTAAGGTTGCCAAAGATTTCATTTTACTTGGATCCACAAGCAAATCTTGTGAAAGTAGCAGTCAGTCAAAAAAATCACACACTTCATTGCATTTGGATTTTTAGGGCTGAATAATATACCATCATGTGCATTTAGCACATTTTCTCCATCCATCCATCTAATAATAGACATTTCAGTTGTTTCTACCTTTTGGCAACTATGAATCATGTTGTAGTGAACATGGGTTTACCTGTATTGTGAGTCACTAAAGTGTATACCAAGAGCAGAATTGCTGGGCTGTATAGTACATCTATTTTCCACAATGGCAGTATCATTTCACATTCCCAGGGTGAATACATGGGTCTTCCAATTTTCCCTTATTGTCACCAACATTTGTTACTGTGTTATTTGTAAGTAACAGCCATTTCAGTGGGTATACAGTGTTCTCATTTTGGTTTTGATTTGCATTTCCCTGATGACAAATGGAGGACCCTAGGTGGTAAAAATGTTAACTGTTTCTGAGTCCTGTGGCACAGTGGTTGTGTGCGGGAGTATGGCCCACAGGGTTGACGGTTCAAATCCAACAGCAGCTCTCCAGGAGCAAGGCTGGTCTTCCTACTCCCACCAGGGCGTGAGGCGAGAAAAAAAAAAGAAAGAAAAAAATGTTAACTGTTAACTTAAAGATTGGAGGTTCAAACCCAACAGTGACACCAAGAAGGAACCATCTCATGAACGGCTTCTCTACATATGGCAGTCAAGAACCCCTGTGTACTCAGTTCTACCCTGTAACACATAGGGTTGCTGAGAGCCGGAAATGACTAGACCGAATGCAGTTTGACTTGCATTTTTGGAGGAAGAGTGAAGCATCTTTTATTGTGTTTACTGCCTATTTATATATGTTCTTAGGAAAATTGTCTATTGAAGTCCTCTTTTGAAGTAGGTAGTTTTAAAAGTAGGTCAACTTTTATTGTTGTTTGGTTGTAGGAGTTCTCTGTATTCCTTATTAGAAAATAAATGAAAATACTGAGGATTGTCTCCGTGAAGGTTTTGAAGTGGAGAAAAATGCCTCTTCTTGTTTGCCTGTTTCTTACAATCTAAAGAAGTCACCCCACTGCTGAGTGGAGAATGGATTCTAGGAAAGCAGGAAAGACAGGAAGAGATCAATCTGGGAGACTTGAGCCTTGAGCATTGAGAAGGTACCCTGAATTGGGGAGGAGACAAAGATGGAGAGAAGTAAGCAGACTCCTGATATATTTTGGAGTAGAAGTAACAGATGTTGCTGTTAGATTTGGAATAAGGAAAGTGATAAATTAAAGATATCTATTATATATATATATATATATATATATGTTATTTATATATTACTCAATATAATCTTCAAATATGAAGAAGGATGTATGGTTACTCTCACTTTGTAATACTCTCCCCCAGGGATGACATTTCCAAATTCATGTAATTTATAAATGATGGAGCTAAGATTCACATCTAGATTAAGGATAGAACTTAGTCTTTCCTTAACAAAGCCAAGCCGGCTAAGACTAAATATAAATCGTTAGCCTGAAACAACTTTCTGTTACTAACCTTATCCTATTTTTATCTTAAAACAACTGGGAGCCTGTGCCTTCCACATACTTTTTTCCCTTCCATTGCATTACATAATGGTGACAATTTGGGGCTTATTAAGTCTATTTCTGAGATGCACACTAACATGGTTACACCACTTGAGAGCAACATATTTGGGGGAATATAGCACTGAATCGTTAATCAGAAAACTCAAGGGTTTTCAAGAACAAACTCAAAAAACACAGTTTAATTCATTGGCAAGCAGATATTAATGTCCTGTACCTATCACTCAGAAACCGTACAAATAACACAAAATAAAATAGCAGTCTGTAGTATGGTTACATTTTAGAGTGATGTAGAATTTAAATCAACATAAAAAGATACATTCAGATGATTCTTCCAGATAATTTTTTCAAAAAGGTAAAAAATGATCAATATCAATTGCTAATAAAATCTCCTAGTTTCTAGCAATAGTTCCTAAGTGTTATATACATTCCTTTCCTGTTTCTTTCCTCCTTTTGATACTCCCAGAAACAGCTTTCCCAGGGAATTCATCAAGTTAAAATTGGTTCTCTCTTTAGAAGCTGTCTCAAAGACACTCTATGAATAAAATGCCCTCAAATGCAACAAACCCATTACAAGATGGTCCTTCTAATGATGAAAAATGATGGACTTTCTAATGATGAAAAATGATAATAAAGACAACCTATAGAAACTATAAACTATTGTTTCTCATTTTCTAGACTACTGATAATTTGAAACTAAGTAGCCCAAAACAAGGCTATTAACTGGCTGTGATATTAAGAAACCATATTCTTCTTTTTAAGTATAATCATAAAATTGTCATGGTAAGAACTATGTTCCAATATTTAGGAAATGAATATTGGAAAAATAAACCAAAATGTAAGGGAAGGAGGGAAAGTCTCCTATTTTAAAAATATTATATTGAAGACTTAAATAACTGAGATAATAAAGTTTTTTTTAAGTGTACCCTTTTCCTCTGTTTCAGATCATATCATTCCTATACATTGCTCCATAGCCAATCGTACAGTTTGGATCTAGTTCAGTATTTTCCATATGAAAGAGTCCAGGACCCAGAAAGAAAAGTACCAGGAAAGAGACCATGGCTTGCTTTATAAACTCACAAGACGAGGCTTGATTGAGAGGCTGAGCTCTGAGCTCCCTGTTATTTTCTCCCCCAGTGGCCCTTCAGTCTAGCAAACTTCAATAAATCTCATGATTACTTCAAACTAGGTCATCCTGGGGCTCTTTTATTTCTTTTCTCTGAAACGCTGATTTCCTCACACATTTCCTGGATATCTATTTATGACATTTATCTATCACATTTGTATATAAAACCCAACTCCCTGCCATTGAATTGATTCCGATATACTGAATGTATAATTGTGTGATTTGCCTTTTTCCCTTATCTTTTACTACTTTATATATACTTTTTCTTTTGGGCATAATCTTTAAAATGTAAAAAAAAAACAACTATACAATATTCTAGCTGGTCAGTTGTCACAATGGATATAATCATGATTTTATTGTTAAACATTTAAGATACTTCTGGCTTTATACTATTACATTGTGCGTGTATGAGTGTGTGTGTGTGTGTGTGTGTGTGTACACAGACACTTGTACCTATTGTTGTGTACTGGCGAGTCAGATCCAACTCACAGCAGCCCTTTAGGACAAAGCAGACCCACTGCTTAGGGCCTGTCAGGTTACAAACCATTTGGGGAGCATCTTACCAGGCCTTTTCTCCCTCAGAGCAGCTGCTTGGTGGGTCCAAATCATGGGCCTTTCAGTGAGCAGCTAACTTCTTGACCAACATGGTTATATATTTAAAAAAACTAACAAACAAACAAGCAAATACCTCACTGCTATTGATTCACAGTGATCCCACAGGGCGGTGCAGAACTGCCCCTTCACGTTTCTGAAACTTTTTCTCTCTACGGGGAAGGACAGCTTTGTCTTTCCCCCACAAAGCAAAGGATGGTCTCAAACTGCTGACCTTGGGGTTAGTAGCCCCACACAACACCGTCAGGGCTCCTTTCACGGATCTGTATATTCACGGATATCTCCACCCACTGCCGTGAAGTCAATTTGAATTCATGGTGAGCCTAGAGGACTGAGTAGGGCTGCTCCTTCGGGGTTCTAGAGTCTAACCTTACAGGGAGCAGGTAGCCTCATCCTTTCACAGAGCGGATGCTGAGTGTGAACCACAAGCCTCAACTCACTGTGCCATGACTGCTCCAGAAAACACACACACACACACACACTCACACACACACATACACACACACACACGAATCTATATATGCATGTGAGTATACAATCTCTTCTAAAGGAATATAAATTTCAGGAATGGGTTGAACAGTATGAATACTTATAAAGCCATTAGTCTATATTATCATAATTTCCTCCCCCCAAAAAGATTAAGCTAACATATTGCTACTGATATTAGTTTTACTGGTTCCTGCTTGTTTTATCTTTGTGTTTTAAAGTTTATATAGAATATTAAGGTCCCATTAATAAATTCCTACAACTGGCTGAGCCCCGGTGGCATAGTGGTTGTGCGCGGGACTGTGGCCCACTGGGATGGAGGTTCAATTCCAGCTACACGGAGCAAAGGCTGTGCCTCCTACTCCCACCACCAGAGGGCAGTGATGCCTAAAAAAGTAAAAAATAATTCCTACAACTTGCTCTGTGACTTGGCTACATTTTTCTTTTTGTTTTTGGGGCATCACTGCCCTCTGGTAGTAGGAGTAGGACGCCCAGCCTTGCTGCTGGATTTGAACCTCCAACCCAGTGAGCCGCAGTCCTGTGCACAACCACTACGCCACCGGGGCTCAGCCCCGGTTACATTTTTCATAATGTGCCAATGTTCTTGTATTTCCACTATTCATGTTCTGTCTCCACTAATTTAGCTTCCGTGGCCCTCCTTAACTTCTCAGCTTTGCTCTAAGAGTAAATATTGACCATTTGGTCTCATATAATTGATTATTTAAGGGAGCACAGTATTAACAGATGATATTGTTTATTTTATAATCCAGTCATTCAGATTAAATCTTATTTGGATGAAATGTATCTATTAGAAATTATTTACACAGAAAAACTCTTTAATAAGAGTAGCGATACCAGGAGGGGAAAGAAGGGGAAGGTGGGAGGAAAGAAGGGGAACCAATCACAACGTCCGCTCCAGGGGGACAAAGAACAGAAAAGTGGGTAAAAGGAGAGATTGGTCAGTATAAAACATGAAAAAAATTATAGATTATCAAGGGTTCATGAGAGAGAAAAAATTAGGCGCCAATACCAAGGACTCAAGTAAAGGGAGAGTGTTTTGAAAATGATGATGGCAACAAATGTACAAATGTGCTTGACACATGGATGTATGCATGGGTTATGATAAGAGCTATATGAGTTCCCAACAAAGTGATTTAAAAAAAATAAATGATTTCCATTTCATGATCAAAATCTATCTTAGAGCGATAATCTCAAGAGGGCTATTCTAGTCTCTAGGTGTCCAGTGAATCTGTTGTGCCACCCCTTTCTCAATATATTTGTGGTGGAAAAATCATAGATAAACATGGAAAATAAGACATGATCATCGTTGATAATGATGACAATCTAAGCAGACTGCTTTGGCTGTTGGTTAACAGAAGAGCTGAAGTTCTGTTTGGGACACACTGCAAGACTGAAAGGAATTACTACTCCTCTCCTTTTTCCTTACTTTCTCTTTCAACAGAATCCACACCAACCTCTTCATAATCCTTCTCAAGGTCAACCATGTCCTCATGGGCCTCAGAAAACTCTTGTTCCCCCAGGTTGGCATACATCAGTTCCGACGTGTGGCCCAAGCCAGTCTATGCCTCAGCAATGGCTGTGGTGGTGTTCAGCATACACTGCTCGCTGTGCCTTAGCAAGGATTTCACCAGGTACTACAGGTGAGAGGCTAGTAATTATGTCAACCTTGAAGCCAGGCGGGTACCAATTCACAAACTGGGTGCTACACTTGGTCTTGATGGTGGCAATGGCAGCATTGACATCTTTGGGAACCCCACCGCCACAACAGACAGTGGCAAACCATGTATTTACTATGAGGAGTGCCACGCTGCACCATCTGGTTAGCTGGATCAAGGCAAGTATTGGTGATCTCTGCTACAGAAAGCTCTTTGTGGTAAGCTTTCTCAGTAGAGATGACAGGGACATATGTGGCCAGAGGAAAGTCAATGTGGGTGTCAGGTTGGTATAGAATTCTGTAAGGTTTACATTTACGGCACCATCAAGTCTGAGGGAAGCCAGGTCAGAGGATACTATCTGGTTCATATGGTTAAGGTTAATGTAGGTTGAATACTCAATGCTTGACAGGCACCATAGATGGTCTCATTGTCTACCAGAAAAGCACAGTCCTATAGGCTGTCCTATAGGCAGCTGTGGCAATCTGTGGACTGGGTAAATGGAAAACTCCAACTTGGACTTCTTGGCATAATTAACAGAGAAGTGTTCCATCAGCAAGGGTATAACCCAGAACTGGTTCCCCCACCAAAGCCATGGAAAACTAACAAACCCTGAAGACCTCTGCACTGTTCAGCCAGTTTGCAGATTCTATCCAAGATGGGGTCAATGACCATCCTTCTTTATGGTGTCGTGCCAATATGCACAGGGATTGGCAGCCTCCTTCCTCGCCTGTAATAAACTACCCTGAATGGAAAATCTGGCAGTGGGTGCCAGTGTGAACTTCTTCAAACAGGTCTACAAACATTGCCCTCAGCACACGCTTGCCAGGATACATTTCACTATAGACAGTGTTGAAGGAGTTCTCTCCTCTGCCAATGGCCTTATCAGTTGGTATCTGGCCATCTGTCTAGGTGTCCTGTTTTCCAAAGAGCAAAGCTCCCATCAAGATACCAGCCTGACCAAAGGAGATGGAGATGCGCTCAGACAAGCTGCTAAAGTTTAGGAGGTGAATATAGGTGAATAAAGGGGGTAGGAGCAGACACAAGGCTCTGGTAGCTAGCCTTGGAAAGCTAAGAGTCAAGGTAATTAGCACACTCAAATCTGTTCTGTCAAATAATTAAGAATTTTGTTCAACATTTTTCTCTCTTTCCACCAGGGACATTCTATTGTGTTCTTGGTCAAAAAGATCAGTAGGGGTAATTGGGCGTCATCTATTTCTTCTGGGTTCTTAGTTTGATTCCATTGGTCTATATGTCTGCCACTGTATCAGTACCAAGACTGTTTTGTTAATCATGGATGTACAGTAAATTTTGAGGCTGTGGAAGGAGAAGCCTCCTACTTCGTTCTTTTTCTTCAATATTGCTTTATCTATCCAGACCTTCTTCATTTCCAAATAAAGTTAGATATTAGTTTTTTAAAAATTCATTAATAGAGTATTATTGAGATTTAGATCAGAATTATATTATATTTGTAGTTCACTTTTGGTAATATTAATGTTTTCACAATGTTAAGTCTTCCAATTCTTAAACAAGATTTTTTTTCCATTTATATAGATCACTCAGATTCTTGTGGTGATGATTTATAGCTTTCCTTGTATAAACCTTTAATGTCCATGATTATGATTATTTCTAGGTATATTATCCTTTTATTGACTATTTCAATGGCATTGATTTCTTGATTTCCAGACCCAAAAGGTGACCAAGAGCCATAGTCTCAAGCATTCTGGACACTAAGCCTGGTCTCTTTCATAATTGTGAATTTTGTTCCATGTTTTTATCCCACATTATCAACAGCTTCTTAATGTGATCCCTTCCTTTATAGTTTGTAGCAGTAATCAGACACCATTTAATTTTTATGGTGTCAGGGTCATGGAGTCATCTTTTAGACTAATTTTTTCTTTATGTCTTTGGTTTTCATCATTTGTCTATCCTCCGGGCAGAGAGAGACCACTTGTTGCATCTTAGATCGCCATTCATGAGCCTTTAGACATGGTGCACATAGGTAGGATGTCGAATATTGTCTTTGTGGTCTATGTTATATCTGTTGATTTTGGTGTCTTTGAGAACTCCAAGTGTTTTCACTTATTTGAATAGTTGCAAAAGAAGCAATTTCAAATATGGCAGTTATATCTCTTTTAAATGAAAATAAATGTTGCTGTCATATAGTAGTACTATCATACAGCTAAATATGAAAATTATATAAATATATATGTTTATATATACTAGTCACACTTGAGAGTCTAGGAAACAGAGAAAAACAAATGGCTCCTCAAGGCTCCATAGCCAATATGCTGCAGATCCTGATCTAACCAGACTCTCTAGCTCCCCTCCTCAGCATTTAATCACTCCCTGATATTTCCCAATTCTTAAAAATAAAGTGTGGGGCCTTGCAGAGAAGAATTGTCAAATGTGTCCCTTATTTGTTGCCCTGGATGAGGTATTCCATGGTAAAGGATGGAATACATATGTGTCTTTCTTTTATACAGTGACAGAAACACAAAAATGGGGATGGGGTAGGACAAGAAAAGAAAACCTTGGCCAAAAATGTCACTTAAGGCAGAAGAATTTTAAGATAATATGCATATAGAGTTTGCAGTGGCTGGAAGTGAGAGAACTTGAAACATGTGCTGATGAAGATCAAAGCTTCAGCCTTCAGTCTGGAGTGTGACTCAGTGTAGACAAAACCAAAATCCTGACACCTGGACCAAATGGTAAATGGAGAAAAGACTGAAGTTGTCAAGGGCCTTGTCTCGCGTGGACCCTCATTCAATGCTCGCAGTAGTCAAAAGACTATTTACGGGCCTTGGGGAAATCTGTAGCACAAGACCTTTCTAGAGTTTTGAGAAGCAAAGATGTTGCTTTGAAGACTAAGGTGTGGCCGACCCATGCCATGGCATTTTCAGATGTCTCATATGCATGTGGAAGTTGGACATCCAACAAGGAAGACTAAAGAAGAATGGGTGCATTTGAATGACAACGCTGGGCGGGAACACGGAAAGATTTCCTGGCAAAAGATCCAACACATCCATCTTAGAATACGCACAACCAGATGGCTCCTTAGAGGCAAAGATGGCGAGGCTTCCCCTCATGTACCGGACATGTTGTCAGGGGAGACACGGTCCCTGAAGAAGGACATCCTGTTTGGCAAAGTGGCTGGGCAGCAAGAAAGAGGAAGACCTTAGAGAAGATGGATCGACAGGGTCGACATCAATGGGCTCACACAGGAGCACATCTGTGAGGAGCGCATGGGACTGGGCATGGTTTCGCTCACTTGTCCAGATGGTCAGGATGAGTTGGAACCTATGTGATGGCACTTAATAACAGCAACGTGCACGCGGAAGTCAGAGATGGAGAAATGGTTCCCTTAAAACTCGCCTTGCCACAAGCTTCCTGGTGGAAAGTCTTCATCTAGTCTTAAACATATATATATATATATATATATATATATATTCCTGTTGGGATGCCATCATTCACTTTCTGACAGTGCAAATTACAGATTTTGTGGAACACTTCTAATGTTTTAGAAAGAAAATTTAATTAAAAATCTAATTATTTTAACCCTTGAATTTTGCTTTCAAATGACAGTCAATTTCAGTAATGTGGAAGGACACAAATGCTGAAATATAACTGTATAGTGATAAGCGTAACTATAATCTACATGGTAGGTTTATAATGATTGGATGTAATGCATGAAAAGATAGCAGGTCAGTAATAGAGCCATGCATAAAATGTTTCTCTCAAAATCTTTATTTGCATTTCTATTACTGAAATCATTTCCTAATAATGAAGTTGCCGTGAGACGGGCTTCATTACTAAGGAATCACTGCTACAGAAACAACATTATGAAGGCATTGCTATGTACAGAAACTTTTATTAGGATGATACAAGTTACATATCATTGTAATAAAGCTCCCATTATAATCCTAATTGCATAAAGCTGTGTTAGAGTGTAGCCATGCTAGAGCTACAGGACTTTTAATAAAGTTTCAAAATAATGCCGTGGTAATAGGACTGTTAAGAATACTAATACTTTGGGGAAAGCTGAGCTGACTAATGAATGGTGTTTGTATCACTTATTATGCATGCTCTACCAAGAAACAAAGAGAAAAGAAATGGATGACGGGAGGAGAGCAGAGAAAGGAGGAGGAGAAAGGAACCCTCGTGGACTTAGTAGCAAACTGTGTGGAAATACACCTGGAGGCACATATACCAAATCTCAATGAGAACTCAGCATCTCCACTTCATTTATTAGTACAAGGCAGACAGCATTTTGCTAATATGAAGAGCTGTGATATTAAAAGTTTTCTTTTTCAGCTTTATGGAGAGCTGGAATTCATAAAATGGACAGTCCAATTTGCATATACCCACATACAAGCACGAAGACACATATTTGGAATGGGCTGGTAGAAATTCCAAGCGGGAAATGTGAGTTTTGAGGGACTCCGAAACGGGGAGCAAGAAAGATTCCCCGTTAAAGGTTAAATTTTCTACTCAGGAAAGGGTAGAAAACAAACGAAAGTTTTCTATGACCATTCACTTTAGGATGCCTCTATTTTGCATACATAGTGACTCTTCTGCACGTTATCTGGAAGTTAGGTTGTTCAAGTATTCCTTCATATGTTGGTTTTTGCCCTTGCGCTCATGGAGTCAACCATCTAGCAGTTCTCTCTCTGGAGACATATCTAAGGTTGGCCACCAGAGACCGCCGGAGAGCCATCCAATCACAGGGTGGGCGGGCGCTTCCTTCCCAGGCCTATCTCTGCGGCTGCAAGGGGAGCAGAGTGCAGGGACTTTGTACAGCCGAGGTCCAGACAGTGGACATTTGGGGGGCTTTATACCATAGGGCAAGGTCATTTTGATTTGGAGACCATTTGTGGCTTGCTTCAGTAGCAGCAGCTAAATTGATTTAAAACCTGCTTGGAAAGCAAAGTCGCCGTTCTAGAGCGTTGCCTTCTTTCTCAGTGAGATCATCTGCTGGCAGCTGGGTGAAGTCAATTGCATAGCCTGGGCCCTTTAGCTTCCCTCCTGAGCAGGTGATCAGGGGCAAAGGTCAGCATTCTCCTCGTGAGAGGGCTCCCAGGCTTAATTCTTCTGAAGGGGAAGCCAGAGAGTTTTTTGACTACTGAGTCAGCTCAGTAGTCAACTTAGTTTCCAGTATTCTAATACTTTCCTTCATTGAATATGATCAACCCAAGCTAATTTGCACTGACT
>PVJH01010527.1:49430-73424 GCA_004026705.1 Nesogale talazaci
CCACCCCCAAAAAAAAAAAAAAAAGAAAAAAGAAAAACAATTATTTCAACATCAGCCTTCATATATGTTTGCAGTTTACAATGCAGTGGGTTCATATTTCACGACATTGAGGGTATACTGATCTTTCCAAACAGGCCTTACAGAAAAGCTCTAACTCTGCACTATGATTAGAATTGATCCCTTACTGGAAAGTCTCACACCAAAATAATGATGGCTCATGAGCCGCTCATCCACAGAAGAGAACTCCGACACATAAACACACACACACACACACACACACACACACACACACACACACACCTGACCCGGGGCGGGCGGGTAGGAACAACAGAGACTGTGGGTGAAGGGAGAAGCAGTCAGTGTAAGATATGAAAATAATAATAATTTATCAAGGGGTCTTGATGGTGGGAGGGGAGAAGTGAGGGGAGAAGGGAGGCGGAAAAGAGGAGCTGATACCAAGCACGCAACTAGAAACAAATGTTTAGAAAATGTTGATGGCGACATATGTACAAATATGCTTGATACGCTTGATGTATGAATTGTTACAAGAGCTGTAAAAGGCCCCAATAAAATGATTTTTTAAAAAGGTCTATTCATGGGAAAAATGGGTTTAACAAGCAATAGGGTTTTTTTCCCACAAACTTTTTGATCCCTACTCTCATGTGTTCATTGATGATTTGCTTGGGAGTGGAGTCCAAGTCCACTGCCTCCTATTTCTCCATCTTGTTCACAGACATTTTGCCGATACTTCAAAATACAGCTCTCCTTTAACAACCAGCCCCCCCCTCACCCCCCTCCATCACCCCCACCACCACCACCCCCCGCTCCCTACAGCACCTTTTTCACGTTCACCTGGAAGACAGTTGGTTCCGACACTCCTCGGATCCTGCCAGACGGCTTCACTTGATTTTCATGGCTGTCGTCTCCTTTCCCCTCCCCCCGTACATGGGTACATGATTCATAGTCCCATTTACCATTTTTACATTAATCTCTCCCTTGTTAAAAATGCTCCCTATTAAAAACACATGTGGCATGTTTTTCAAGCAAAGAGATTATTACAAAATATAAAAACACAATTTCATGTTAGGTGAAGCTCAGCCTCTTGGAGGCAAGAATTCCTTTCAATATTTGGTGAGAGTCCTGTGCCTCAGCATATTGACTCATGCACAGAGGCTTTTACCTACCTTGGAGGTGCCCACATCCCTGGACACCTGGGAGTCTATACTCACAGGTTAGAAAAAAAAAATCCAAGTCTGAATAACAGACTTTTAAAGAGGGAGGTCCTCTCACTATTTAGTTTCCATCCAAACTGTTATTAAACTATTTTTCCAGTTATATCTTCTATCAGAATATCCTGACACACCGAAAGGTGTGAAGGCTTCATTAAGCCCCCACCATGTGCTCTAAAGAGACAGCAGTGCGGGTTCTTGGGCTGTTCCCAGTCCCAAAAGCCACAGTGACTTCTTGCTGTATTTCTCTACACAGTTGCAATGTCTAGTTTTAGAAGCAGCACCCCAGTTTGCCCCCCTTCTCAGTATACCTTATGTTGCCTCACCTCTGTGCTAGCCCTCCTACCTGAAGTAAACACTCGTTCATATCTCTTCTTACCTACCACATCTTCTAAGACAATCTTTTTGACCCCTCTTCTTTTCCAGGAAATTTTCCTGGAACCATTGCAGTTCACAATGAACAAACTCTCCTCTTACAATCGTTATCAGTGACCCAGCACCTCATCATCGTACACTGTCTTGTAATATCTCCTCACAGTGGTCTTAGTATGTTACTTATTATCGATCAATTCTATGCAATCTGTGCATTATCTCCTCATCTCTGGCGAAAGGAGACCATGCAATAGATTTCTAATGCCTGAATCGTGTTGTCTAACGCAGTGCCTTTCACAGACAAAGCCACTGAATCTCTCTTTGCTCGTTAATGCTGATTGATTGCAAGAGATGATGCTGGGGAGGTGATGAGTGTTATCTCTAGCTCTCAGAGGTAATCTAAAGAAATTTCGGAATACCTTTTCTACCTAGGGATTGATAATAAGACCAAAGTGATGCTCACTTTGGCAAGCTAACCTAACCACTATCATTCATCATTCTGACTATGAGAAATCAGGGTACAATCATTGGCATGCAGTAAATATTAGTACAATTATTTATGTTCCAAAATCATAATTTGCTTTGGCCATCTACCTATGGAGGAGATTGTGGAGATTCATATCTGACCTAACCTTCATGTTAATACCCGAATCACAATCTTGGGGGCAACAAAGGGCATCTTCAAACAAACAAACAAAAGGCCAGATAGAAAAATGATAATGGTATAGGAACAATGCCGCCTTGTTTGGTACTATTAGTCACTGTAAATGCTTTTGTTATCTCTCGTCTGCATCTATAACTCTCTCCATCATTTCCTCTCAGGATAAACAAATGATGCTTATAATCTTCTCCACACAGCCAGTAGACACAGGAATTTTCCAACGTACCAACTTGCTTAACAGAATGAAATGCCTTGCTAAAGCCAAGGATATGGTGTACAGATTAAAGTGCTATTCTTAGATGGTATCATGGATGGTGTGAATAAATTTCTTAAGATACGCGTGTTCTTTGAAACATGAAAGAGCAATATGTCCTCCTTGTTATCCCTCTACTATAACCAGTACCACCCATGCCTATGCAACTGCAAAGTTGATCTGCCTTTAAAATTCTGAGGCGGGCTGAGCCCCGGTGGCGTAGTGGTTGTGCGCGGGACCGCGGCTCACTGGGTTGGAGGTTCAAATCCAGCAGCAGCTCTCCAGGAGCAAGGCTGGGCCTCCCTACTCCCACCACCAGAGGGCAGTGATGCCCCGCAAAAAAAAAAAACCCAAAAAAAACCCAAAATAACTTTATTAGGGCTGAGCCCCGGTGGCGTAGTGGTTGTGCGCGGGACTGCGGCCCACTGGGACGGAGGTTCAATTCCAGCAGTGGGGCTGGGCCTCCTACTCCCACCACCGGAGAGCAGTGATGCCCAAAAATAAAAAAATAAAATAAAATTCTGAGGCGTGTCTTTCACCTTCCCAAACCTGGGGTCTTCTTCATGGGAGTTGCTGTCTAGCCCAATGGCAGATTTGCATAAGTATGGTTGCTATCAGAGGCCTGGATGCACTGTCTGACTAGTGTGGGACTCTTCACTGCAAGATCTCAGTTCAAACCCACCAGCCACGCAGTAGAGAAAGAGGAAGCAATCTTCTTCTTTAGTGATCGACAAGGACTCAGAAACCCTATGGACAGGCACAGGCAGTGAGCATGGAGTTTTTGGTTATTACTATTACCAGATGGTTCACCAAGCCACGATTGCTTCATAAGGGGGTGAGGGGGGTTGAAAAATGGTACCTATCTTTATATGTATAACGTTATGCTCGTCATATGTTAGTTTTGAATTTACTGAGTGAATTAATAGAACCCATAAAGCAGAAAAGAAGAAAGGCCTGGTCATCTCATTTTGAAAAATTAGCCCATGAAAACCTTAGGGATCATAGTAGAACACTGTCTAACTCACTGACTTTGGACAAATCACCAAGAGGAATTAACTGCAAGTGGAGAACACTGATGAAGTGTCTAGAGTGTCTAGAAGTGACTAGAAAGGGAAAGGGGACTTTTGAATGAGATGGAATGGTACAATATCTACAATGATATATTTGAACATAATGGCAAGATTGAGAAGGATACAGCACTTAGTGGAGTTTTGTCCTGTTGTATATACGTCACCACGTGTCTGAATCAACCTGAGAGCAGTTGTTCCTATGGTGTGACTTCCTATCAGGTACTTTGAACATGCTATCAAGAGAGACCAGTCCCTGGAGAGGGCCATGATGCTTGGTAAACAGAGGGGCAGCAAAAGAGAGGAAGGCCCTGGGGGAGAGGTGTTGACACAGTAGAGGCAGCAATGGACTCAAACATAAGAACAATTGTGCAGATGGCACAGGACTTTGCGTGTTTCATTCTGTTTACTTAGAGTCTCTAGGGATCAGAACCAAACCTCTGGCATCTGCCAAGAACAACATTTACCTACCTGCCTACCACCATTAACTTAAAATACGACCATCAGTAAAATCATCAGCTAGTTTTCATTGTCCCGCAGCCTACAATATGCTAGTAACTATTTAAACTCTGTATCTGTGTGAGGGATCTTCAAAGTTTGTGCTAAAATTCAATTATATTTTAATCCCGCTTTCCCATAAACTTTTTGAGGACTCCTTCTGTTAGTTTATTGAAACCTTATAACAACTTTATCAGGAATGTACTTAAATTACTGTTTCACAGATGAGAAAGTTGAGGCAAAGAAAGGTTGAAGGCCTTATTCCAGGTCTTACAGTCAATTGGGAAAAGCCATCAGTGAATCCAAACAAACAGTCTCTAAATCAAGTGCCATGTTACACAGCTTCATATTTAATTTGTTCTACTCTTCTCTCTAAAAAAATCATATTACTGGGAGGTCATCCAGCTCGTATCACAATCCATACATGCATTCATGTGTCAAGCACATCTGTGCATATGTTGTCATCATCATCTTCAAAACATTTTCTTTTTACTTGAATCCTTGGTATCATTTCTTCATTCTCCACACTCTTCCTACCACATGTACCCTTGATAATTCATAATTTTTGGTTCATGTCTTATACCAACAGCTGTCTCCCTACACCCACTTCTGTTATGTTCATCCCCCTGGGAGGGGGTATATGTTGATCATTGTGATCAGTTCCTCATTTCTCCACCCACCTTCCCCTTACCCTCCTGGTATTACTACTCTCATGATTAGTCCTTAGGGGGTTTTCTGTCCTAGATTCCCTTTGTTTTGAATTCTTATAGTACCTGTGTACATATTCTGCTACAGCTGGATTTGTAAGGTAGAATTGGGGTCATGATAGTGAGGGGGAGGAAGCATTAAAGAACTAGGGGAAAGTTGTATGTTTTATCAGGGCTATACTGCACCCTGATTGGCTCATCTGTTTCTTGTGACCTTTCTGTGAGGGAATGTCCAATTGTCTACAGATGGTCTTTGAGTCTCTACTCTGTCCTCTCCTGGATTCACATTGATATAATTTTTTGTTCTGGGTCTTTCAGGCCTGATACCTGATCCCAGCAAGTTCTATTCTTAAAATAGAAAGCTACAGTATCACAAAATATACCCTGTCTTGTCATGTGGGAAGAAAAGAGGTATTTATCAGGACTCCAAATCTACACTATTCAACTTAGAGGACTCTAGGTACCTGGAATCAGTAATTCTGAGGTTTTCTCCATACACACAAAGCAGGCGTATCTTCATAATGGGTGTAATCCATGTAATTGTCATGGAGTCTTGGTGACTTGATGTCTGACGCGCTGGTACCAGCTCATACAAGCCTGAGACGACCAAAAGCGATGCTGCTCTTCCTGTAACACTGAGTAAAGGACACTAAGCGAACCATCACAGACATTTTCTCTAATAACTTCTGCTTCTCTCACACAGGACAAAATGTACTAATCAGTATCGCATTTTGACCTACTTCAAGCACAGACTTGAATGCAACTATTGGACAAGCCTTTCTGCTAGCGCGTTAACTAAAAGTCCAGTACACTCGTCACACTTTTCTCTGGTTAGGTGACTCTGATTGGCGTGTTAAGGCAAGGCTTCACACTTGGAATTAATACGAGTGTGTGTGCTGCGTGGGTGCCTTCTGTATGCTCTCAACCTTCCGTTAGCGCATAGCAGCCATTTGCTAGTTAGCTTGTACTTGTTGCAGAGATATCTTTTCTCACATGCATACCTACCCCTTACATCAGGCAGCGTGTCCAAAGGTCTGATGCTGTTCTGACTGCTGGCTTCCTTGGCTATTGCAAAAAACAAAGAATGAGCAGAACCTAACAAAACCAGAACCTGGTGCCTAATTTGCCCTGTGAGATATATATATATATATATATATATATATATATATATATATACACACACACACACACACACACACACATACATACACACACATATAATTTTAAAGAGATCTATTAAATCAGCTCATGCCAATGGATATTCATTGGAGCCCTGCTTCTGCTGATGGAGGAGAAGCCAGGTGCACGGAGGCCTCCCTTTGCAGGAGAGTACACTTCAGTAGGAGAGTGGTAACCAAAGCACTTTTCGGGCAGTCTGCTCTACACAGAAAGGCACCAGCAGAGTCCAGCATAGTGCCAAGCTCACTCAAAAAGAACTGCGAAGTAAGAGCTTCAAACCCAAGTGGGCAGAATGAGCCCAACAGCAGTACAGACTCAGTGTCCAGAAACTGCCTGGTGTATAAGGGGGTACGGATGGGGTGCAGAGCAAGAGGAAGAACTCAAGAAGGCCGTGTGTTGAGCAGGGCTAAATCGGGGATGTCTTCAACATGCCCCTCAACCTTTCCTTACATCTTCACTATTTCCCTCTCGTATCAATTCCTTCCTTTCATTTTTCCTTCTCCTTTCTATTCCTCTCCGCTCTTTGCAGTCATTTCCTAAGAACAATGAGAAGCAGGGGGGTGCAGGGGGTGGTTGTTTCTACCATTGAAAGAGAAGCTGAAGGCTCCCAGGTCTGCATAGAGAGGAGGATCGGCTCTCAATGAGGTGGTGCCTTCCTCCTGAGGGAGGAGGAGGCCAGGCTCGGCTGGCTCCCTCCGTGCCCTCCCCACTGGTGAGACCGAAAGCCTCCTCCATCTAGGAGTCTGTGCCCACTCTCTCAGGCAGGAAACTGCACGTCCCCCTTCTCTAGGTCCTCACACACCTTTCTTCAGATTGTCTTTTTGGTAATTGCTTATTTACAGAGCAATTCTCATCAGAATACATGTCTTTAGAAGCTGCATTCAACACAGCACCAGATATTGTTTCTTGCTTATCACAAGTGATCAATTAATGTTTGTGAATGAGAAACAGAGGGAAAAAGGAGTAAATTTTATCCCTGCTCCAGCTGCTTATAATAAGAAGCCAATATGTCAAAAAGCTTGCAAACCCGGCAATAGAATTAAAACCTATTTTAGAGTTTGTCTAACAGCAAGGCTTCTCTGCTTGGCCAAGAGGGCCACAGCTAATAGGATGTGAATGGGATGCAGCCTACACAGCGATGGGGCAGCCGAACGGGTCTTAAACACGCCTCAAGCAAGATGCTTCCCACCATCGTGTGGATTCTGACTCACAGCAAGCCTCTAGGACAGAGGAGAGCCACCCCCGAGGGTTTCTGAAGCTATCAGTCTTCATGGAAGCAGAGGGCCTCATCTGACTCGTGCGGAGTAGCTCGTGGGTTCAAACCACTGACTGTCCTGCTGACCAATTCCATGCCGAAGCCTGGGTGCCTGTGTCGTGTGAGTTCCTTTCACGCCACAGCACAGCAGTCTCAGAAAACTAGCTTGTGAAAACCTCTTTACTGTCGGCAGAGCCGCAGCTAACCAGAGAGCACTATTTGGATTATAAACCTAGCACAAACCAAGAGTAAGTCTTGCCTAATCTAGGAAACAGTCAGTGCCTACTAAATGTTTACTATTAATATAGCTTCTCCCCTCCCCCGAAAGCAAAGAGAGTCTTTGGCGCGAACGTCCCAGCATGCTAATTAATTCTCTGTGTGAAAAGAAGTACTAATCTCCATTTTAAAGCATCAATCATGGAAAATAAACTGAAATGTGACCAGATTTTAAAATGCTACTTGTTCTAAAATCAGATGTAAATGAGCGCTTCCAGGATTCTGTAAGAGGCGATTATATGATGGTGCGCAGAGACCCCATGGAGACATGATCTTCTAGGAAACTTGCAAAAAAACCCACACCCCCCGCTTGAAACCGCTTCCTAATATTGCCCAGGATAAGCTTTTCTTGTCTAAGAAGCTTTGCTCTATAAAAATTTCTCCAATTTCTATGTGAAATATTATAAAATTTCCCAGAAACATTAGCGACGGTTCCTTAGCAACTGTTGATATGTCTCAAAACAACCTGAGACAATTTTCTCTGAGCCATGTAGTCTCTCCCTCCCTCTGCTCACAGAATCCCACAATATGGCACAAAAGATTCGTGTGGCTAAAAATAGTTACCGACACACATTTCTAAAGTTGATGGAGTCTTAATGATTTAAGCCTTCCATACCACAGCTGTGGTTAGGTGTGCCTCAAAAACAGTTTATCAAAGGGTTTTGTGCAGAGATTTTAGAATCTTTTTCTTTTTTTTAATCACACCATTAACACTCCTGACATTTCAGAAATAATGTTTATCGATTTTGGTGTTAGCACTCCCATAAATTAAGTGATGTAATGGACGGAATTATTGTGGCGCTATAAAGAAAGTGTCATTCAGATTGTTAACTACATATGAGGAAAAGCACACACTCGGAATCCATGTAAAAATGGCCTCAGATATAGATCATAAATAGGGTATGAAGGAAACAGACAGATGCCTGTGGGGATGTGTCTATCTTAACAAAAACCCCTCCTCTCGCTAGCAGAGAAAATACTGGAGTTGTTTTAATAAGAGTAAACTATAGAGCAATGATATTCTGCACTATTAAAAAACCCAAAGAGGAAAATAAAACACATAAATTCAAGATTATTTACCTCAACTCAAAGAAGTCAGTATAAAAAATTTAAGTAGTAGGAATTGCGAGAAAAAGCATTTAGGAGCTATAACAGGAAAGAACCATATGGTACAGAAAAAAAAGTGGGGAGGGGGCTGGGCCCTAATAATCTATGGAGCTTTAAGTTCCTACAAAAACGTGCCTCTCTCAGTGGAAGAGGAACACTGGAATTTAGGTACAATCAGTGACTGTGATTCCAGGCTAAAGACACAACAAGCTGGAAACAGTGAAATCGCCATGTAGCACACAGACAAACAGGCTGTTGAGAAAATGACCCGTGTGTGTGTGTGTGTGTGCACGCATGTGTACTTGAATGCACTTCTGAGCAAGAGAGGCTCTATTAAAATCTCCACCAGGTCATTTTTAAGGATTAAGTAAAATACTGCCTACGAAGAATTTTGCCTGCATAAAGCAACATAGCTACACTATATAAAAAATAGCATAATATGTAACTATATGTAAGTGAAGAAATATAACTATATTATATAAAAATGACAAACACATGTAACTGTATACAAAATAGCTCCAGCTGTCTTCCATGATAGGAGTCCCTGAGTAGCACAAGGTTAGGCTAGCCAAAGGGTGACAATTTGAACTCACTCCGAGTCCACTTGGAAGAAAGCCTTGTGATCAGATCCAGAAGGCCACCTTCTTGAAAACCCCGGGGCGCACTTCCACTCTGCATGCCTGTAACTGTGAGTCTGAAGTGACTCACTAGCAACTAGGGAGAAGAGCATTTGATGAAACACACATGTTGTTCAGTGTTGTGGAGTTGGTTCCAGTGCCCAGTGACCCTAGGGACAACAGAATGAAACACCTTTTTTTTTTTTTTGCCCACTGTTAAAGAACTATGCAAATTCTTCTCGCAACACACATAGGGCATCAAGGCTAAACCCACTGCCATTGAGTCAGTCCCAACTTAGGGACTGTAAATCTTTATGAAAGCAGAGGGCCCTTCTTTCTCCCATAGAATGACTGGTGGGTTTGAATTGTTGACTTTTTTTTGCAACAATTTAACACACAAACAAACACACACGTGATAAGAATGGCAGTTATACCTCATTATTTTAAATGTTTCCTTGCTACCCATCAAGTTTTCAGTGGCTATTCCTATGAAGTGGATAGCCTATTCCTATTTTGCAGTATCATCTTAGTCTGGAAGCACTACTGAAATGTGTTCAGTATGGGTGACCCTTCTGGTGTTTGAAAAACCAGCAACACATCAACACACATTCCAACATCACAGCAACACACAGTCACCACAGTATGACAAACTGATGGAGAAGGAGTGGGTAAGAAAAATGGAGATAACTGTATATATTTGTCTTTTACCAACCACGCAAAGGTATTTGCCATGTGGATCATAAACCATGGATAGCCTTGAGAAGAATGGATATTGCAGAATGCTTCATTGTGCTCATGCAGAATTTATATGTCAAGCAATTGGCAGTTGTGGGGTCAGAATATGGGAATACTACATGATTTTAAAGCAGAAAAATTATGCAGCAAAGTTGTGTCCTCTTAGCACACTTATTCAACCTGTATGCTGAGAAAATAATGAAAGAAACTGGATTATATGAAGATCATGGCAGCCGGATTCGATGAAGGCTTATTGACAACTTGTGATATATATGTAGGTGGCATAACTTTGCTTGCTGAAAGTGAGCACTTGAGGCACTTGCTTATGAAAATCAAGGATTGAAGCCTTTATTTAATACGGATTGCAACTCAATGTAAAGAACACTAACATCCTCACAACTGGACCAATAAGAACTTCATGATCAATGGAGAAATTATTGACTGTGTCAAGGATTTCATCTTGCCTCGATCCACAATCAATGTTCATGGACGCAGAAGTCAAGAGATCAAAGGATGCATTGCACCGGACACCTGTGATGCCAAGACCTCTTTAAAGGGTGGGAAATTAAGGATGCTCTTTTGAGGACTAAGGTGTGCCTAGCCCAAGCCATGGTATTTTCCATGCCCTCATCTGTATATGAAAGTTGGATATTGACTAAGAAAGACCAAAGAAAAATTAATGGGCTTGAATTATGGTGCTGACAAAGGACATTAAAAGTATCATGGATTGCCTAAAGAACAAACACATCCCTCTTGGAAGAAATACAGCCAGAATACTCCTTTTAGGCTAGGATGGCAAAACAGCTGCTCACACATTTTGGAGCACATTGTTGTCAGGAGGAAACAGTTCCTGGAGAAGGACTCCAAGGGGAGTATATTTAGTAAAGTAGGGGGGAGGCAAAGAACAGGAAAGCCCTTGACGAGATGGGTAGACGCAGTTTTTGCCACAATTGGCCCAAACATAAGAACAATTGTGGAAACTGCACTGGACTCAGAAGTGTTTCATTCTGTTGTACACAGGGTGGCTATGAATCAGAACTAACTCAATGGTACCTAACAACAACAGTGTTATAAGAAGTAGTCAGTGACCTCCTGCACATACATCACATGGAGCCTGGCACATAGGGCGGGCCTTGCAAATGTTAGCTGTGCTCATCGTCATTGTCGTCACTGTGTTATCTTAATGCTCTCTATTTCACGTCTACTTGAGCTCTAGGTTCTAATGTCCACAGCAATTGCTACAAGAGCTCACAAAGATAATTCATGATCTATTTAGGAAGTTAACAAGTTGGCAGTCATGCTAGTAAAAATGCTCAGTGTTTAATCAGAACATGGTACAAATGTTTTTTTCTGGTCTGCTAATAAAAACCTCAAGGACATACCACTCTGCGGTAAGACACGCAGCTCCACTGGCATGGGTCCACCAGTTCAGCTTCCCCAATTAAGTGCTCAGAGGTACCCCACTCTGCAAGTCAGCCTCCTGCTCAAAATCACTCTGCTTGACTTGCTCAGTGGATTGTGAAGTCCATCACTCAGTTCCAGGCTCTGACTCTTGGTTCTACTGCTGCTCCTGTGATGTTGTAGTTGTCTTCTTGATTCTGGAGATTAAGGATCTTGGGTCCAGAGGACCACTACTCCGGGCTCTTGTTGGTAATACTATCCCTCCCCCTGCTTCTCCGAGGGCTCATTTTATACGCAGCAGGATGGCGCTCCAGAGAACTCCTTCCCCATTTTATACAGGAGGGCACTGAGTTTCCAAGAAAGTAAGGCATCTTACCCAAGGTCACCCAGCCTGTTACGGGTGGACCACAGGCTGATGTTGGACCTTTCCAATTTCACTGCAGAGCTATAATTCTTACAGTACAGTTAAGCCGTCTCTTCTTATGAAATGGGTTTCGAATAAAAAGAGAACAGACATCTTCATTCTTATAGTTGAAACTTAAATAAATCTAGTGAAGACTCTTACTAGCAAGAGCTTTATTGGCATGGTATATTACAATAATCCATCGCTAGGCTAAGACATTTCCTGGTCACAGGGCAAGTGTCTAGAAGTGGCTTTCACTGAAATGTTGCCAGTCTGTCATTGATCTCCCATACTATACATATCCAATTAGCATTCCTTAAGTCACACAATTTGCTGAAGTGACGGGCTTGGTTTTGTTACTTTAAAATAATAATATGACTGTGAATACAATGAATAATTTTGATTAGGTCAGAACACCAAAATCTACTCATTAAAAAAAAAAATCTATCCAATAAGTCTGGATATAAATTAATGTTATATGCCTGTGTCCTGGTCTGGATATGAAGAAAGAAAAAAATGTGGAAAATAAAAGGGTAGAAGATTTATTTTTAGTCTAGAATATCCTTAGCATTAATAGTCCTAAGCCAGCGTGGCTCAGGGCCAGAGCAAGAATGTGAATGTCTCTTTTAGTTGCCCTTCCTCTAAGGAGACAAGCTAGTAAGCGTGGTGGTGGTGGTGGCGGTGGTGGTAGTGGGGGAAGGGGTTGAGGACGGGGAAGACGTGACACATATCTAGGATCTACAGAATATAATTTCTGCAGTTTCTATTTTCTAAATCATCAAGCTGTTCTTTCGTTTCACAGAGCAGTTTCTCAATTGTTGCAGCTCTTTCGGTAGAAAAAGGCAATTTGATTTCTATCCTTGGATCTTCGATTTTGCATTCCATCCTCACTAAACATTGATGAAACCTGCTGCAATATTCTCCCTTGTAGTTGGGGCTTTGGATTCCCAGCAGGTCATATTTATTACAATGTAAAAATCTGGAAATACTTTTAAAATAGGGCCAATGCAGGTGCTGTATCCATGCATGTTAGCCTTTGTTTGGGTTTCGGGAGAAAAATGAACTGAAAGTTCTAAATTAATAAAATACATTGACTTCAAATATTTTTTGGGAAAAAAAACTATTCATAACAACAAACATACTCTAGTTTTGAGATTAGTACCACAAAGACAAAAACAAACTAAAGATCTGAGCACACAGCCTCCCAAAATGTTTAGAATATAGAGATTTCAGGCTCCTCGACACAGTTCCATTGATTTATTCTTATAATTTGGCCCTTTCTCTCTGAACCAAGTCGTGACAATATTCTATTGCTGGATGCCGTCCAGGAAACTTGAATCATTACAACTGAAAATGCACTACCATCCAGTTGATACCAACTCATAGTGACCTTATACATGAGAGTAGAACTTCCCCTGTGGCGAGCAGAGACGGTACCTCTTTACTGGAATAGAAAGTCTGAAGTGGGTACCTCTCAGAAGCAGATTTTCCAGGCTTTTCTTCCAAGGTGTCTTTGAGTGGGTTTGAACTTTGGAGCTTTCAGTTAGTTTTTAAGCATCTGCACAACCCAGGGACTCTAATACATATTTAGCTTGAACCATTTACATGTGTGGATCCACAACCAATGCTCCTGGAAGCAGCAGTTAAGAAGATCAAAAGACGAACTGTATTGGGTAACTATGCTGCAAAAGACCTTGTTTAGAGTATTGAAATGCAAGGATGTTACTTTGAGGTCTCAGGATCACCTGACCCAAGCCATGGTCTTTCCAATGCCTCATAGGCATGTGACAAGAGAGTGGATGCATCTGAATTGTGGTGTATCACAGACTGCCAAAAGGACAAACAAATCTATTTGGAAAGAAGTACTGCCAGAGTGCTCCAAAGAGGCAAGGGTGGCAGGACTTTGTCTTTCAGACTGTGGGCAGAGTGCCAGGAGAGACCAGCCCCTGGAGAAGGAAAACATGCTTGGTAAAGTGGAGGGGCAGGAAAAAAGAGGAAGATCCTCAACAAGATGGACTGACACAGGGGCTGCAACAATGGTTCGAATACAGGGACAATAGTGAGACTGGCACAAAACTGAGCAGTGCTTATTCTGTGGGTCATGGGACCACTGGGGGTCAGAACCATCTCGATGGCACCAGAGAGCAACAACAACAGGAACTACCTCCTGGTCATCCCACCAGGTGCTGGAGATACAGAGGTGAGGCGAGTGAATGCTGCTGGCCCTTCTCCTCAGTCCAAAGGGAGGAGATTGCTCAGGTTCTCTCCCGGCTGTCTGTCAACTTGTCCTATTTCCCCACAGGAACTTTGATGAGCACTGGCTGCTATGTGACAAAGAGGACCCTCTGCCTCCAGAGATACAAGGTCTCTGGCGAGCTGTCGCCTGGCCTGAGCAATTAATTACCCCTCACTCCAAGGAGCTTATAGTCTCTCTCTCTCTCTCTCTCTCTCTCTCCCCCCCCCCCAACCCCCACTCCCCCTTCAGTAGAATCACATCTTGGCACGGCAGGGGAGTGCTGCTTGATGACTCAGCTTCTTTTATACATGAAAGGTAAAAATAAGCCTTGAATAAAATTTTCCTATATTAAATGAAACTTATCCCATTAGTCTAATCATAATAGTAATTATAATTTGAAACCAATTATAATTGTTGTAACAATAATGCAACTGCAAATCTTTTGTAAATTAGTAATCTTCATCTGCTTCAACTAAATTATACCTATCAAGCCTACAGAATGTCATATGTTTAACTCATCATAATAGCTATTTACATGGTGTGACATTTCACCTTAAGGAAAGTCAACTACATTTACACCACCTCCATATTGTGAGGCACGTTCTTTTGGCGGCAAGCTTTATTCTTGAAGGTCAGTAACATTTGTTTGGAAACATCCTATTATTTAATATTTAAATCTTTTTGGGGGGGCATCACTGTCCCCTGGTGGGAGTGGGAGGCCCAGCCTTCCTCCTGGAGAGCTGCTGCTGGATTTGAACCACCAACCCAGTGGGCTGCAGTTCCGCACACAACCACTATGCCACCAGGGCTCAGCCCTTAATATTTAAATCTTTATGGGTTCTGAAATCATGTTCAAAGGTTACCAGGTGGAAGCACAATGGTATGAGAAAATGTCTTGCTCTTCTAATTTATGGAAGCAAAAGCAGTTTAAGCAGCTCTTGGAGGTGACCATAAAGATATGAATTTTACTTTAAATGTTTGGGAGATTTGTCCAAAAATCACCTTAAAATACAATCTGTAAGATGCAAAGAGGAAAGAGAGTGCATCTGACAGGGCTTATTTCATACCATATAGTGCAGGGGATTCTTGGATTAAATGGTAAACACAAAAGAATATGCACCTTGCCCTCATGAAACCTACATTTTATTGGACTAGGTAAGACCCACATTTCTCAATGGTAAAGAGAGTAGCCCTGAGGGCCCTGTCTGGTAAGAGGTGGGCTGCTAACCACAAAGTTGGTGGTTCAAACCTTTTTACTGCTTCATAGAAACAAGATGATGCTAATCTGCTCCTTAAGCAATTTACAACCTCAGAAACCCGATGTGGCTATCAGCAGGCATCAACTTTATGGCAGTGAGAGTTGGCATAAATATATATGGCAGAGTTGACTGTACCAGGCTACATGCTACCTTACAAATCAACCAACTCTAGTTAGACATGGAGAGGTTCACAGAGAATGTATCTTACAGGGAGTCTTCCAATAATCTTCCTTAATGCTGATCGGCTGTACCAAGCATTGGTCATTCACCTGACAGTTGTCATTTAAAACTTGAAATTAGTACACTAGCACCTTGTTTTACATAGGAGTCACTTAAAGGTTTGGTTAACATTCCATAGGTTTTGCCCAAAGAACTTGAACAAGTTGATTTTGAGGTAGAATGGGGAGAGATAGCTGGAAAAATCCGGGCAGGGAGGGATGAGATATGAGGGCCATTCACAAGAGAAAACAAGTGCCTAGCCTGAAAGGTGTGCTATTTTGCTTGAAGCTCGAAGGGGAAGTGTGAGACAGAAACTGAGAAACAATTCACTAGAAGCTTCATCCACGTGTGGACCCTGCACACAGGCTTCCAATGTCATCCATAGACTTCTGCAACCCAGAGGTTCACAATTTAAACTCTGATATCGTTCCTCCCTTTGGATTTAGATTTTAGTATTTACAGTTCTCAGGTCAGCACACAGGCTGGTGTGCTTCTTCCATGTGGACTTAGTTGACATCTCACTTACATGACTGCTTGCAGTCAGACAAGCCTTTAAGACCTCAGAGCTATTTTTTCTGATAGCCAGGCAACATCTAATTTCTTTGCCAGATTTTGCTATGAAGCTAGAGTTTTTATACAAGGATAAAGGATGCACAGGCTTGAAACTGAAGTTTGAGATACACAGAAAAGAGAAATATCTTCCAAGAAGGCTTCAGGGGCAGCAAGGTCCTTTGGGAAGCATCAAGGTCGGTTGAGGACAAGACAGAGAGCCCTGTTTAGTGGAATGGCCGAGAGGTAGGGAATGTCTGTCTTCATGGGAGTCTAATTCTAGAAAGCACAGTAAAAGTATGGCGTGGAAGGGGAGTTGTGGGGAAGAGGGTCCGGAGGGAGAAAGTAAAGCATGAGCGTAATAACCCATTAAAGGCTGGGGGTATGGAGTCACTCACATCATGCACAGTGAGAGAGTCCATCAACATTGTCCCTCTAGCCATCATTCCTTACATGATATATTCAAAATCTGGAATCTATGCCAGTGGTTACAATTCCTTTTAGGGGGAGTACTCTGCTATGCTAATGAACAGGACTAAGTTGAGATTGAGTATTGAATTCAGGATCGAAGTTAGCAGAGGGCGTAAACCAGGTCACAGGCTTTGTTTCCTTAGAGGTATGGCTGCTGAAAGACAAAAGCCACACCCCAAAGGTATGCCCTTATAGAAGAGTCAAGACTATGAGACGTAGCGCATGCTCGAGATCTCTCTATAAAGTATCAGAGGTCAAGACCAGAGGCATTGGAGACTGTGCGGCATGAAGACCATGAGTTAGAACAAAGGAGCCATTCAGAGACCAGAGGCTGGGGCAAGAATAAGGAAACCAGAAGACAGAAGCAGGGAGCAGCACTCCCACTATCTAAGAATGACCCACGGGGGCAGAGGCCAAGACTGGCGAGAGATTGCCTGCTGGCTGAAGAGCAGTGCTTCTGTGGGCCAATGATGATATCTTTACTTTTTATGATAAGGATCTAGTAATAGATATTAGCATAATAGGAATTATTCCCTAATAAACCTGCATAATGTGAGTCTGGTCTGTGAGTTCTGTGTGGCCAGATCAATCCCAGCACAGACATAGAGGGTCATGGGGGTGGAGATGGGGGGGAAAGGGACACTTGGTGTGAGCCCAGGTAAAGAGGATGGAGGATGAAGGAATCTCTAACCTCTGCCTTGAGGCAATAAGGAAGCCAGGGGAGGTCTCCTCTATGCCATTTACACAAACAGAGAGCAGTCAGGAACCTGTAGGTTATACATAAGAAAGAATAAAATCTATAACATAAAAAGAAATGAAGCCATTTCCGTAAAGGTATACCTATGTAATAAGCCACACAATAGTAAGTTCCTGGCAGAAAATCTTTGGATGTAAGATTTTGGAACCTCATTGCACACTATGGAAAGAAAGTGGCTTAGTGTTTTACAAGTGGGAGCTACTGTGTTGAAATTAAAATTTGGAAAGTTTCTATATGATGATAATCCCCCTTATCTCTACAGGAGAAACTTTTAAGTTCTAATTAAAACTTCTAAATTAACCTAAATAGGGGCCTGGATCATTTAATAGAATCCTAGAATTTCAAATTACATGCAAACTGAGATGTCATTTAGTTCAACGAATCACTTCCAAAAGAAAGAAGAAAAAAAAAGACATAACCAAAAAAAAAAAAAAAAAAAAACAACCCCTTCCTTCTATATTAACTCTCCAACTTCCTCAACTTTTTTGCCAGGAGATACCCTTGAACTCTGGGGCTAACTCAAACCCTGCTCCCTCTGAAAAAAACATCCTTTCCCTTGCAGCCCTCTCATGAAAACGCTGTGTTTGGAGGTGGGGCAGAGGTGATTATGTCATTCGTCATCCTCAAGCTGCAGTTTTTTTGTTTTAGGGGGCTTTTTTTTAGCTTAAGTTTTCAAGAGCTCCAGCTCAAATGTATGTGAAGCATGACTCCTAATCAAAACTAGAAAAATTGGAAAGTAATTTAAACACTTATTTGAAGGCATCAACATACCCAAACCAAACCCACTACCCTCGCATAGATATCAACTCCTGGTGACTCCGTGAGACAGTGTAGAACTGCCCAGGCAGGTTTCCGAGACTGTACCCCTATATGGGTACATATAAGCCCCACCCTGCTCCCTTTCAAACAGTTGACCTTGCAGATAGCAGCCCAACACACAAATTACCAAAACAGTGAGGAGTCAATTACAGAACAAATAATCAGGAGGAAAGAGAAGCATGTCGATTCTGACACTGGGGATGACCTATCTGTGGTGGAGTGAAATTTCATATCATGGCTCGTCTCCCCAGCTTCTCACTATGGCTCTCTGAACTCCCATCAGATGACTGGGTGGGACTACACAGCAGGGCCTGTGCGATACTGAGAGTGTGGATTGGTCAATTTTCATGACCACTCCCTGGCTATATGGACAAGTGATCTTTGAAGCAGCAGTAGAAGAGAGAAACACCCAAAGATCTTGGAAAAGCACACCCCAGATCTGTGTCTTAAATGGCAGAGGCCAATGAGACCAGATGACCCAGAGACTCATAGTAGCAGCACGGAGACTAGGATGTACCTTATCCTCTTAGACTATGGAACTGTGGGACAAGTGATAGGGGGGCTGGCTTCCTGAGCGGTGGAGGCACAGGCCAAGGAGCCACGTGGCTGAAAGACTAAGAACCACAGAGAGACTTGGCTGCTGGCTGAGGGAGGAGACCCCTGCCCTTGGGAGGTTCTGAGACTGTACCTTTTGATGGAAGGAGAAAGTCCCATCCTTCCCCCGAGAAGAGACTGCAAGTTTTGAACTGTAGACCTTATGGATTCCAGCCCAACTTGTAACCACTCTGCCACCAGTTTTCCTTAATGGTGAGTATTGTCTGGGAGTTTTGTGTGGTCACTGCATGGAATTTTGAACCCCGTAGAGCTGGAGCGTGGTTCATGTCAAAATAGGTAACAGTAGAGGGAGCCTGGAGGCATGCCTGATTCTTGTCTCATGGCTAAAGTGACCAGATTTTAAGCGGGACATCATTGACCGGGGGTGGGGTGGGGGAGTTCTTGATTAAAAATTTGGTCTATATGGAGCAACAAAAATTCACAGAATGCAAAAAATGGTATTGTAATATATTTATTTTAATTTTAAAATGCAGCGAGACATTGTTAAATTGTTAAAAAGTGAGGTGTCTGGTCACTTTACGCCAGGGGAGGCCACCTCCATGCCCTTTATCGTACTTTGCTTCGGCTGATTCAGAAAGTCCACAGCTTCTCTAGGAAGGGTGGCCTTGGTTAACACAAGGATTTGCGTAGGAGATGAGAAGGAACACACATTAACTGTAAAGGTATTGGAAACAGACTGCTGCGGGGCTATATCTCACTCCGTGGCAGGATTCACGCAAGCCCAGATCGCTGGTGCCCCTTGCCGAGCTGCCTGCCTGAAGCCAGAGTCAATCCTCTCTGAAGAAAAACATTTCACAGAGTATTAAATTATCTCTGTGGCTTTTTTCATACAGACAATATCTGGCTCTAAATTAAAAATAGTCCTGCATACAGGAAAAGACTAGACTAAGAAAACAAGGGGGAAACCGGGCTAACAGGGGAACCCCTCTCCCCCATAGTGCAGAGAAAGTAGGTTGTTGAACATAGATTTCAAATTTTTAGTAATATGCTCAAGACACACTTGAAAAAATAAACAACAGAGAGAATTAAATCACTTATCTATTTTTGGAGACCCACATGAAAATCCAGACCTGAAAATACCTCAAATTAAGGACTCAGTGAACGTTTTTTCAGAGCAAATTAGACAGGAGAAACTGGAAGATAGGTCAGAAGGAAATATCTAAAGTGAAGCACAGAAAAACAATAGCACAGGAAAAATAACATAATATAGGCGCCTACATTACAGCTAACATAATGTGGGAGCCACAGTAAAGCGGTCCAAATGCCAATCATGGGAGTTACGGCCAAAGAAGATGAGAGATTGGAGTGGACGCATTGTATTTAAAAAGAACATGGCTCTGATTTTTCAAAAACAAATGAAAAATATCCAGCCACGAATATCAAGAGAACTATCATCCCCATAGATTTCCAGGGGGCAGAGTGGTCATTGTCTCCCTGTTATCTAGAGCTCACTGGTCCACACGCATGGGCTCTTCTGTGGGAGAAAGGTGTGGCCCTCTGCCTCTGTCAAACTTTACAGCCATGGAAGCCTGATGGGGCAGTCTTACTCCACCCTGTGGGGTCCCTATAAATCAGAACAGAAGCAATGACATTGGGATTGATTTTATCTTTTTATGAGTCCCAAGGAGGATACAAAATGTAGAAATATAATAATAATAATAATAAATCTTAAAAGCAGCCAGAGGAAAAGAAATATTGCATTCAGAATAGCTACAATTAGACTGATGGCTGAGTAGAATGATATCTGTTAGAGAAACCAAATATTTTATTTAAATTCTTTTCATAATGGGAAAACTCCAAGCTCAGATGTCTTCACAGATTAATTCACTCAAAAATTTAGAGAAGAAATAACACCAACATAAGAAAATAGAGACGTGCCCAATTAATTTGTAGAGATAAGATTTCTCTAGTCTACTCTTCTACCCATAGATTAAACCCTTCTCTATTAAGAAACCTAGCCGAGGAGAGACTGTCCCTCTGTACCCCGACCTGCCATTGGCACTGCTGGGTCTAGTAACCAACAGAAACCAGGACTCAGTAACCCCAGTAACTGCCCCCCCCCCCCACCAAGCCCAAAGTGATGATTAAGGCAGCAGGTCTCTGTGTCCTCACAGAGGACAGGAGATGACTCAAGACAAGAAGAACTGAAGATGGGTGGGCTTTGGCCCCCATACCACGCCGCCCCCACGTAGTCCACCGTGATCAACATCCAGAGTGAGCCCCAAGAGCCCGACCACCTCTTCAACATGCTCTTCCTCAAATGCTGCTGCCTTGCCTCCATGGCCTAGGCCTACTTACTCCGTGAAGTCTAGGGAAGATGGTGGGAGACATGACTGGGGTCCAGAGCCATGCGTCCACCGCCAAGTACCTGAACATCTCTATGGCCCTCAGCCAGCTGGGAATCCTCATTTTCATCATTCTTCACACTATGCACACAGTGATGAGCTTCCGAGGCCTGTCACAGATGACGGGCCAGCGAGGCCACTAGCCACTGCACCATACTCTGTCTCGAGTTCTCCAGCCCTGTCCTGCTGGATGACCTGGCCCCTCCTGTCCACAGCCATTTGCGCATGTGTCTTTATCGATCAGCAAGCTCAATAAAGTCCCCCTCCACACACACACACACACACACACACACACACACACCCCATCCTGTGTGCAAAAACAAAACAAACAAAAGAAAGCTTTCTCTGTCTGCAGATAAATCAACCTGCTCCTAACTTCACAGAAAAGAAGTTAGGTTATTAGATGTCATCTTGCCAGGTCTGACTCTTAGCGACCCGATGCATGACAGCGCGAGACATGACCCAGTCCTGCTGCATCCTCACATCAGTGTTTACGTTTGAGACTAAGCTGCAGCCACAGCATCAATTTTCTCCCCATTCGGATTGAAGACTGGTAGATTCTTCGGTTCCTTCATCACTCTCTTCTTTCTACTTTGCTAGCTCTGCTCCAAAACGGGGCCCAGCCAGGCACCCACACTGCAAAGGCAACCAAAAGCCCTGAGGGGAGACCAGCTCTCAAGGGAGATTTGAATCCTGGTTGGAGTGACTGGATTTCCTTGGGGGCAGATATCATTCTACCCTAGACAACATTGTACTTCAAGGTAGAGCTTGAAATTCCCTTTTGACAGGGAATGCTGGACTTGATTGTGCCTTTCCTGACAGAGCAATCCACGAGATTCTCTGATTTAAAGTGACCAATGCACACCATTTAATTTTTGTCGACTTGCAATTTTCCTAGATTCACAGTTCATACACTGCCAAATTTCAATTACTAGTAGATTGTTTTTCAGCTGTTTCCTCTCCTTGTGAGTACTTCAGCCCATAGTGGTCTCAAAGGCTTTACTCCATAGGGCTCACGATGGTGAGTTTGGCTCTGAGAAGGTAGCTCTTCCTTTGCCAAAATTGAGTGCACCCTGACCCCACAGCCTGTCCTCTGGCAACATTTCTGACACAGTTCTTTTTGTGGTCACTAGGCCTTTAGTATATGACAACATGCTAAGCATAAGATTTTCAGCAACTGACTCTTAAGAAGTGGACAGTCAATTCCTTCTTTGTGTCTGTGCTTCATCTGGAAGCACTCCTAAAGCCTGTTCACTTTGGGTGACCCTTGTGGCATTGGGGATACCAAGACCATAGCTTCTAGCACCATAACAGCATACAAGACACCACAGTCCATCAAACTGACAAGACCAGTGGTGGACAGGAAGAACAGGAAGCATAAAATGAAATGTCCCGTCTTTAAAAATGTACTCCCATCATACCCTTGTTCCATTCTCTGTAGTGATTTCTGTTACAACCGAAGCGTAAGCCCTTTGTGCTCCAACACCCCCCACTTTGCTCTTTCTGACTCTCTCAGTCTTTCCTTCCCTCCCTCCTGGATCTTCCCACTCTACTTACTTCTTCCTATCCACTTTTTCAGTTTTCCAATCTTGAAGATAAACCAATGAGTTACCATGAAACATAAGACTCTCTTGCCCCTCTATGTCTCTCTCCACCTATCATGCTATTTCCTTCTCCCTATTCTTGATTTGACTATTTCTTCTCGAACTACTTCCTCCTCTCTTCTTCTCACCACCACGAGTACACAATATGGCCTTCACTGACCTCCATGGACATTCTGGTCTGGAGCACACAACATATGTAAAGGGCTGAAACTCGTGCTTCCGTAGCCCCTGAAGCTTCAAAGTCTCTTGATTTTTTTTCCTATATTTCTGGCCAAACTTTTTTCATATCTTTTACAAGCAGGCTTCTTCTGCCCATCTTTTACATGTGTGCTTCAGAATTTTCTCTTAGGCTATTTTTTCCTCTGTTCATTTTATCTATGTCTGGTTGACCTCATAGATTCTCATGATTTCAATTACCCTTCTTTAGGAGAATACTTTCTAAGCCTACAGTTCAATTCCTGATAATTTCATAAGGTTCACAGACATACTACTCAGCATACCTGTATGCTTCCTAAACTTAGGGACTGTGCTGTATACATTCACTTTTTTTTTTTTTGGCATCACTGCCCTCAGGTGGTGGGAGTAGGAGGCCCAGCCAATACATTCACATTTTTATCTTACTTAATTTCTTTTTTAAAAATTTAAAATCGGGCTGAGCCCTGGTGGCGTAGTGGTTGTGCGCGGGACTGCGGCCCACTGGGACGGAGAGTCAATTCCAGCAGTGGGGCTGGGCCTCCGACTCCCACCACTGGAGAGCAGTGATGCCCCCCCCCAAAATTTTTTTTTAAATCATTTTATCGGGGTCTCATCCAACTCTTATCATAATCAATACACACATCAATTGTATGCAGTCCACATCTCCACATTTGCTGTCATCATCATTCTCAAAACATCCTCCTTCCACTCAGACCGGGGTATCAGCTTCCCATATTTCCCCTCATGAACCCTTAATATCTTACTTAATTAGAGGAAAAAACATGCTCTTGTTTCTCCTCTGTTAGCTATGCTCCAAGGAGGCCCCAAGCATGCAAAAAAGGCAAACAAAAACCCTGATAAAAGAAAACATTTCAAGACAAAAGACCTGAGAAAGGGGCATTGTGGTACAAAGGCAGGACTGTAAACACTTGGAATTCCTCTCTCCCCTCACCCCCTCCCCGCACCCCCTTTCTTATTGCTTTGACCCAAGGAGGGAAGTCTCAGTAACATAAAAGAAGTTACAACTGCTGGGCTGTCCCCAATCCCATTTGGCATTTTCATACAAAGTGTATACTTACCAAATGACCCATGAATACTACTCTGAAAAATTTACCCAAATGAGATTATAACTTCTATCAACCAAAAAATTCTGCACATGAATCTT
>PVJH01010528.1:0-73309 GCA_004026705.1 Nesogale talazaci
TTGGAATGTTCGCACTATAGTGAAGCCAAGCAGACACTCAGTTATATATGTTTATTAAATAAAATACTATCTCCTGTTTTTCTCAACAACCTTTTAAGATGTATAATTCTATGCAACTACAGATGTACTCCATGATTCTACAATAATACACATCATATTCCTTAGCTTATAAACCCAGCTAGATCAGAGCATGGTCTTTGGTACAGATAAGAACTTGCAATTCAGTGAATCCAGGACGGTGAAATCCCTCAGGACCAATGACGAGAGTAGCAATAGCAGGAGGGTCAGGAGAAGGTGGGGGGAGATGGAGGAACTGATTACTGTGATCTATATATAACCCCATCCCATGGGGGACAGACAACAGAAAATTAGATGAATGGAGACAGTGGTAAGTGTAAGACATTAAAATAATTATGAATTATCAAAGGTTCATGAGGGAGAAAAGGGGGGTGGAATGATACCAAGGACTAGAAAAAACATATCTTGAAAATGATGATGATGACATATGCACAAATGTGGCTGACACAATGGATGGATGGATTGTGATAAGAGCTCTAAGAGTACCCAATGAAGTGATTTTTTTTAAATAGATCATTGGTTGCCTAGTGGCTACACATTGGGCTGAAATCCAAGGCAAAGCACCAGCAGTTCTGTGGGAGAAAGACTGGACTCTCTCCTCCTAAACACTTACAGTATCAGGCATGCGAGGACCCTTTTACCCTATCCTATGGGGACTTGGGGTCCATATTGACACAATGTCCAGGAGACAGAACTCCTTATCACCAGGCATTCATTTATTTTGTCTTCAAATCCAGCTTTTGATGAAGGTTTTTGCTAGCAGACAGTCTGGTGGGAGAGAAATAGAAGCTACAGTCCTGCAGTACAGAATAACGGTGCAATGGAGGAGAACTATTGGGGCTCAGACTCCTTCATGCAGGTGACTCTTAGAGAAAGCCTATTATTGTCAGCCTATTACTGTATTATCTGAATCATCACTCCTCAGACTACCGTGAAAGGAACACGTGTAGTTAGCTGAATGTAGATTGCCGTTCTGTGGACGACAGTGTCCCATTAATCACATTGGCTCTGTGGTCTGACCTAGTATCCCTTTGCTGTCAAGGTCAGTGGCTTCCCTCAGTTGGTGGAGGCCGGGCAAAGGCAGACTGCGCACGAGACTACACTTTAGAGGGTGATTGGTTATGAATTCTTTGTGCAGCATCAGCAGAAATACACACAGTGCTATAAGTATGCCCCTGCAGTTAGTAATAACAACATAGGCCACACCTTTATGAAAATTGACTTTTCGGAACTTTCTAATGTGCTCTATCAGAACTTTGATTGTTAGCCAATCACAAGGACACTTCAAATCCCGTGGTCCGGGTTGCACACACAACAGCAGGCCCTGATGACTCTTGTCTGCTGCTGTCTTCGCAGTAACTGATTTTGTCCCACCTTTTGGTGCACTGTGGAAACTCCTATTTGTGAACCTGCATCTATAGCTTGTGTGTGTGTGTGTACAGTGTTTCAGCAAACATTGCCCTTTTTAAAAATAGAGCTAGCTCTGTAGTTAGTTATAAGCACGAAAACATGTTTTCATAAGCCCAGCTGACATCTTGATACTCAGAGAGCTCAAACTTCCTATGTGTGACGTTTTGACCTTTCTAATGGACTCCTGTCAGAGTTGTCAAGATTTCCCAATGACAATGGTGCTTCCAAACTCAGCTAAGAAGATTAGAGATAGAGGAGGTGGGTGCCCTAAACAAAAACCAGTTGGCCAAGCCACAGTAAAGGGAGCAGAAAGAAGTCAGGCACACATTAGACACCTATGGGGACCATCCAAAGCTGGGCATGTGTGCACTAGTGTCACTTAGGGGCAGGTGAAGGTCGACCTGGGCATGAACACTAGGCACTAGAAACATTCTGTCACACATGTGCCCCAAATCGGCCACTAATATCGGGCAAGTGCCTCAACCAAGCCAACCCTCAAGTGGGGGCAGGAGGAAATAAATAGCAGAAGCAGAGGGCAGGGGCTCTCTCCAGCGGTAGGGGGGATCTCTCCTGCATGCACTGTGGGCAGCACACACGCGCACATTTGCACCTCTTGGGGCTCACACTCTCTTCTTCCATTTTCGGTTCCAGGACACCCCCTTCTTGATCCTGTGGACTCCACTTTCAGGTCATTTTTCCATTTCCAGCGCTCCCTTAAAGCGTCCATTTTCAGTCTCAAACTCTCCCACACCCTGGCCATGCGGCCCTTGCACAGATAACATAACCTGTCTGAGATGTATTGCCCTAAACTTCCCTGTCCCTCATAAAAATTACTTGTATTTACAAAGACCTGTGACGTGATTTATTTCAAGGTTGAGAAAGAAGCAAGGAAAATCACCCCCAGAAACTTAACAAAATCACGTGGCTTCATCTGCACTCCCTGCAGACACTCAAAGTTGTCTTGGTTGCAATAGATGTCTTTTGCTTTTGTTTTCTGTTTTAATTTTGTTGTGAATTGGATGGGGTGTGTGTGTGTACTGTTTCAGGTCATCAGTGTCCTATGCAATACCTTAAACTCCTCATCAAACTTCCCAAACTTCCCTGCCACTGGCTGCTTCACCAATTTGACTTCTTTTTTCCCTCTCTTCTAGAATACTAACAAAGCTCTCATACAAGATGTCCTTTTGTGCTTGACTCATTTCAGTCAGTATCATGATCTCCAAGCCTGTCTGGGATGAAGTGCTTCAGCATTTCATTGTTACTCTTCAGTAGTTCATCATAGCCCCAATGCCCATGCACCACCGCCTGTCACAAGCGTCCTCATACTACGGCCTGTGGGCCACATGTGGCCCATGGAGGACATTTATTCAGCCGCAGGGTGTTTTTGCTGCTGCTGCTGCCTATCTTGCTTATCAGCCAACTCATCCAGGGTCCATGGTGAATTTGTTCATAGTTGGTTTTTTTTTTTTTTAACTTCATTGTTGTTTTTTTAACTGTAGTCCCTCCCTCCAATGGTCTGAGGGACAATGGACTGACCCCTGCTTAAAAAGTTTGAGGACCCCTGAGCTGTTTCCAGTATCCTGCTACTGTGTGTACTGTTCTGATGAACATGCATACACAAGTATCTGTTGGTGTCTTGGCTCTTACTTCTTTAGGCATATACCGAACAAAATAATCACTGAGTCATGTGGTATATCAAATGTCTTTAGGATGAAGTAGTCATCAAAAGGAGAACAATCAAAAAAAACTTCCATTCAGTTACTGATATTGCTGCAATTCAATGTAAAAAGGAATTATAAACAATGTTCTTGCTATTGCTCATGTAACCTAAGAAATGACACTTGGAAGCAGTTTGTCATATATGATAGTACTTGATAATGAGCTTTATGAAGAATTCTGCATGGTCTGATGTGAGAGGAGAAAGATGAGGTCCTTGGTAGAAAGTTAAGGATGGGAGGTGTGGACCCCACCTCATGTACACTGTTAGTAATGTTGGCCTGCTACTACCCAACCAAAGATTTAGCCATTCCGAATTAGCTTGTTTTGATCAGCTCAAGTGTGTTGGAAGACCCCACAGAAAGCCTCAAAGCTGACCAAAAAGACCTCCCAGAAAGACCAAAGGAAAATGTAACATCCCCAACCTCACTCCAGCCACCTATTTCAAAATTTAAAACATAAACTGAAAGGACCTCTCCTGATACAGTGAGGAAGGGGCTCACCTGCCAACCAAAAGTTCATTTGCTTTAAGTATTCTAACCTTAGAAATCCCACACCAGAGTTTTCACCAGTTCTATGAGATCACGCTGAGTGGGAATAGACTCGGTGGCAATGAGGTGGGGTTTGGTGTTTTAAGAATAAAGCACCAGACCCTTAAACAGAGGAGCAGCCATCAAACACGTCCTCACATCACTAATCTCAGTCTTGCTGTGGCTAAGATCTTTGGTGGTTCTTCTTTGTTTAAGGAGAAACTGGGCATCCTTCAGATGCATCTAGCAAGTGGGATAAAACAGGATTCCTTTTAAAAACAAGCCAGAAGTGATAATAAGCTGGATTGTTCAATATTGAAGTCAGAAACCAGAATCGACTTATCAAAGAATCTTTTGAAGACGTACATGGAGAAAGCCTCTCTGCTCCAGGGTGAGACCAAGTAGCACATTCTGGGGGGAAAAGTCACTCAGCTCCCACATTTCCAGGGAGAACAGAGAAGAAAGCAGTGGGTTGTCTGTTGAAAGTGGATAATATGAGCAAGGCAATGTTGAAAGCTGAAATAAGAATTGGGTTCATTAGGGAAAAAAATCTAAAGTGAGAAGGAATCTCTCCAGGTATCTCCAATTGTGCACAGCAAGCACCCCGGTCCCTGTAAGAACCTTGAGAAAGCACACCCCCTTTGAATTATGAATTCAAAATTTGGCACCACCCTAGCCTACCTGTTTTAGAGTGTTTCATGTCGTTTTACAGAAGTCTCAAATTGCTGCTTATAATTTTTGCTAAGTTTTCTCAGAATGAACTTCATAGCCGTGGGAACACTTTGTGGGCGTACTCAGGTTTGTTTTTGCTTGCTGTGTTTTTTAATGTCTCAAGCAAGATCCCACAAGTTCAGAGGGAACAGGACCCCTCTAGAACATGACAGGGCTCATCTGAAGGCCTTCTATTCTAACATCTAAAGAAACTTTGGTAAGAAACAGCATATAAAACCCATCACCGTCAAATTGAGTCTGACTCATGGAGATCCCATGTGTATCAAGGAAGTACTATGCTTTGTAGTGTTTTCCATTGGCGATTTTCAAAACCAGATGACCAGATGGATGCTACGTAACCACCTTTCAGCTAGTACGTGAGCAGGCCAGCACCATTTACACCACCAGTTGCTCCTCACAACGGATGTGGTAATTTGCCAACAAGTCCATTTCAATCATGTTGACGCATGTGTGTGAAGTAGAATTGTCCCATAGGGAACTCAAGACTGGGACCTAGGGGTAGAAACTCCCCAAGTCCTGTCTTCTGTGGTACTCCTGGGTAGTTTCAAACCACCAAACATTCAGCTAACAGTCCAGTGTGCCATGCTCCTTATTGCAGATGATACTTTTGCAAATGTGTGACGCAGTACTTTTGAAAGTGTGCAGCAAGCAGCAGTCTGAGCTGCAAGGCATCATCACTGTAGGTTGAACACTTACTCTCCACCAGTGTCTTCTCCTTCCTTATTTCCTATCTTGGCACACAGACTTCTCTAGGTGATATAAATGCTAACCTAACATAATAGTAAAGCACCAAAGCACCAAAGAATGATTGTCATACTTGCGCATCTATCCTCCCAACACCCGACTCAGAGCATAGAAACCTACTTCTGACCTTGGACCAAAGTCCTCTTTCTCTTTTACACCCTGTGGGAAGGTCTATATCCACTCTAGTCTGCAAAATTTTATGCTTTCTCTTTTCTGCACTTTGGTAGGGAAAGAAGGAATAGAAGATAATAAAGATCAGAGCTGAATATAATAAAGACCATTCTTTATCTTTTCCCCAAAAGTTTTATTGACACTTGCTATAATACCTGCTATATTTTTTTCTTTCCTCAGGGTGGGGGAGATGGGTAAAGGAAGAGATCATCCTATTTCTTCTTTTCCTGCATCCATCTTCCACCTTTCCCTGTGTTCCTCAATATTTTTAAAATTTTTTTATTGAGACTCTTGTATTAAGTCTTCAATAGGACATAGATAAGACAAAGCAGGGTGTGCAAAGATTCACAGTCACTGGATTGCTTATATTAGCCATGGAACATAAAGAAAATGGTTATAGAATTCAGCAGATCAATTCATCACAGTCACGGGCTGGAACTGAGAAGCAGGAAAGGACCATGGTTAGGAAAGATCCACTCTCCCAGATTAGAAACACTTTCAAGATTGTGTTTCAGGACACACATTTCCATCAAGGGTTCTCCTTGGTAAGTTTCTGAGGGTAAGATTACCCTTCCCTGGACCAGTCAAAGTAGTAGCAACAATCTTCTTTCAAACACACTCTACTTGAGGGAAAAACATTTGCATCACCAGGCACTGATCAGAAACAAACTCAATGGAATCTAACTGTGAAAATTCAAAGGGTATTTTAGTGGCTTCCACTTTAAGCCAAAATATTCCACAAACTTAGTGTTCAAATAAAAAGTTCTAATACACCTCCTCCTTATATCATAGATATTTATTAAAAAGTCACTGATCACACTAGGTTGGTGATACTTATTTTGCAAGAACTAATAGACATCTTCCTGAGATAGACTCTATGCTACTGGAGTAGTTCTGTCTTGTTCCTGCCTCTGAAGTGTCTCATTTTCATAGAGCGGTGTGGATTTTGTCTTCAGCAGACCAGGCTCTAAAGAAATAAATATTAGGTTGGGTTGTCTAAAGAAAAAAAATCCAATGACACTCATCTTTGTTTAAGAAAGAGTGATATATCAGGAAATAATTATATATCAACCCAGCCCAGTCCAATACAAGTTCAAAAGTCTGAAACTAGTTCATAAGTCCTTCTTCAGATTCACATAGCTATAGGCCATTGACACAAAAAAAAGTGAACCAGGAAACAGGAAGATCACAGGCCAGTGGGTACAGTGTTGCCTGGATCCAAGGTTTGTGAGAACTTGACTGAGTGCTTGCAGCTCTCAAGCTTTGGTGACACAAATGGACTCACCCATTGAAGCAGGCAGAGTTCAAGCAAACAGGAGGTGGAGGGGCAGAGAGAGAGAGAGAGGTTTTCAGTTTCTGCTTACAATAAAGCCACATCTTCCAGGAGGCATATTCAGACTGTGGTTGGATTGACAGGTTAATTTCACCCCTACACTTTAATAAAAATTCAAGCTGGCAAAAAATCATCTAACTGCAACAGGTGGTAACTTGAGTTACACCCTCCACTAAGTTGGAGGAGAGTAGCCTATATGAAACCTTAATCCTATAACAGAAATTTCCTCCAAAATGGAATTATAGCCACAGGTAGAAAAGCTAGACTATACAATATATCACAAAAGAGATTAGGCCTAAAGGAGTCATAATGAACATAGTCATAATAAGCAATCAACTGCATCTCAGATACAAAGCAGTAGTTTCCATTATACCCATTTGTTAAGGCAAAAAGATGATTCTATAGAACTTAAGATGTGTAGCATAAAAAAATATGAAATCAGTTAGCAAGCATGTGGCAAACCCAGGTTGCCCATGCTAGTTAACCTCAAAAACAATAGAGATTTGAGCAAAGTCCAAGGATCTCATAGTCTATGAACTTGAGGGAGCTACCTTCAGCTTCCCCCAACTATGGACTTTTCATCTATAAGTTCTAAAGATACACTCAGCAAAGTTTGATTTATTCTAGAGAGATACCAATTCAACCCTTCCAATATCACCTTCAATATAGATGTGGGGTGAAATCAAACAGGCCTGGAGATTCAATCTTTCTGATGAGAAGGGCTAGACATTTGCGAAGAAAAGTCTGAAATCTAAAACAAGAGGCTCGAGTCACCAAAAAGCTTAGTTAATGACACATACTTAGTGAGATAATATAGAGTGTAGCCTCTCATAGGGGATACATTTAAAATATGTTGTGTTTTTCCTAAGGTTAAGCTGACCTTTCCTAGTTGACTCTCCAAAAAATCTTGAGTCAAAGACAAAATGGAACATTGCCCTCATAGTCCTCTCTTATGATCATGAATTTCTTTGATTACCATTGTAAGAGCATCTTCTATATTCTGTGATGTCAAGTTGAGGTAAACGCTGAACAAAGAATATTGGATGAACAATTTGAAATAAAAATAGTATCCCCCCCAAAAAATATTGCTTTGAGCTAATATGGAACATTCTCTGAAGAACTAGTTTCAAACCCTTTGCTTTTTATTATAATATGCATGCTTACCATCGAAGGAAATGAACAGGGTTGAGTAAAGAATATTTGAAAGCAATTTTCATGCTCTCCTTCTTCCTTCAAGTGCCATAAGCAGTCCTCCCCTACATTCTACTCAGTCAGCAAAGTATCTAACAGTCACGCTAGCTGCAGGACACCTCCAATGTCACACTCGATAGACATTTTGTTGTTGTTGTTGTTGTTGTTGTTGTTAGCCCTGAAGTTCAAGGCAAAACAATATCAAACACATTAAAAATAAATTTTTCCTTCCAAAATAAATAGACGAGCAGATATTTGTGACATTTGGCCTTCTAAATACCAATGCAATCCTATGTCGTCACTGATGAACATCAATAAAAAAGGAGATCTAGATAAATATAGAAAGAAATAAAAATAACCATTTTAGTATCCTAATTACTAGAGATTTCACAAAATAGATGTGTATGAATGCATACTGTGAATGATATTGAAAGCTTATTCACTCATTGAACAATTTTTTTTCATTGTTATCTGTGGCACACCAAGAGTGCTAGATGCATGCTAGGTGTCTAAGACAGGAATAAACATACCATTGCTTAGGTTATCTATTGTGATTTCTACAAAACCCCACACAATCTAAGTCCCTTAGACTAACTTATGATCATTTTTCATAGTTCAATGGACTGGTGTCAACTAGACAATTTGCACTTAAGGATCTCTCATGAGGCTAATCAGATTCCAGGTAGAGCTGGAATCATATGAAAGTCTGACCAGTATAGACATACAAGTTACCTTGCTTGCACACAAATGAAATGGCTAAAACAACTGGTGCTAATCAGACATCTTTCTTAAGCTCTGCAATCTCTCTATATGACCAATGTGGACTTCTTTACAGGCAAAAAGACCAAGGAAATGCTACATTTGTGAAGTGAAATTTATTAATGATTTTTTTACCTAAGTCTTTGCAATTGTCACCAAATGATTGGATGTGAGGCTATGCAAACTGGGCATATGCAACATCAAGAGAGGGGGTTGGTTAATATCTGTTACCATACCTCTGTTTATAGGATAACCCATCTTTGAAGCAGTAGAAGCAAGAGAAAGTCCAGGACCACTGGAAGAACATGCTCCAGATTGCTATCAGAAGTGACAAAGGTCAAGATCAGAGGCACCAGAGACTCTGGCATGAAGGATATGGGACAAAACAGGAAAAGTAGCACTGAGACTTCGAGAGTATAAAATAGAGCAGTAGTGAAGAATTCATGGTCCAGATGGCAAAGGTTAAGGGACCAGGTGGCTAAAAGGCTGAAGGTCAGATGGACACTTGGGTGCTGGCTGAGGAAAGGTATTTTTCTAGACCAAGAACTGAATACTTTTTACTGATCTTGGCTTATGATGATCTCCAAACTTCCCTAAAAACCCTCTCAAACATGACTATTGTCTGTCAGTTCTGTGCAATGAATTATTAAACCCAGCATAAATGAAGAGCTGTCAGAGAAAGAGCAGGTGTCAAAGCAGGCAAAGAAGGATAAGTCTGAGCCCTGTCTCTTGGAAGTAGAGGGTACAATGGAGGTCAGATATGACCTTCAGACCACTTATTGCACCACCAAATTTCTTATGATCTAATCTCATAAGTCATACAGCCTTACTTCTACTGAATGCTATTGTCTGCACAGGGAAAATTCAGATTGTGGATATGATTATCGAAGCCAAATGTAGGGTCAAGCAAGTTTCCTAAAATAAGTGACACTTACCTGAATCCTCAAGGTGAGTGAACCTAATGAATGTCTTTCAATGCTTATTGTCTAAATCAGTGCTTGTTAAACTATGCTCAAAGGAATACTAGCTTTGGGGTTTGGTTTATTATGAAAAACTTCTGTGGATTACAGAGTTCTATACAGTTAGAAGAAGTGGCCCCAAGATTTGTCCAAGTATTCTACTTGTTGTCATTTATTTAAGTTGATCTAATGTTCCATAAATAAGCTTGCTAGAAAAATTGGTCATTCAGAAATAATTGTCATGAGCTGGTTGCTCATTTATAATGTGGAACTCCATAGTATTTTTCATACAGAGAGAGGGAAAGACAGGGTAAATGTACCTTCTGGATGATTTTGGAGAATCAATTTTAGACTGGAGACATTGGTAGAATTCCTTAATTTCTGCATTACTAGCTTTAGTGGTGGGTTTATACATTTGAACACAAGTTGCATTAATTGAATTCCTTGTATATGTTTAAGTATTATCTTATCACACACAGTATTATTGTACTTTCAACTCAATATTGTAGTGTCTTTTTTAACAATGAATGCAATATAATTCCTCTTGAACCTGCCTTTCCTGGAAAACTAAACCATATGACTGTGTGATTCAAAGTAGCTAATATCTGTACCTTGCAGCTCACTGATACCTAGAACATCAATCTTTGTGTGCTGTATTGTGTTTTCGACAACTTCCAATGTTTCTAGATTCAGACTTTGTACAATCCAAGTTCCCAAATCCTCACAACTGAAACAATAGGTCATACCATGACAAGCTGAGAAAAGATTGATATTGTCGAGCATGTGTTCTTGCCTGCAATCAATACTCCTGGAAGCGGCAGTCAAGAGACCTTGCGTGCTGCATTGGGTTAATCTGCTGCACAAGACCTCTTCAAAGTGGTGAGTAGTCATAATATTACTCTAGAGTCTTAAGTGTTCCTGACTCATTCCATGCTATTTTCAATCACCGCATATACATGTAAAAGTTGAGCATCGATTAAGGACGACCAAAAAGGACTCAATACATCTGCATTAGGTGCTGGTGAAAAAATATTGAAAGTGCCATGGAGGGCCAAAAAGAATGCATCGACAGGTTTTGAAACTAGATCAAAAAGAAGCAGTAGACAGTCCACCACTTGAGGAGGTACCAAATGAGCAAGAAACAATGGTGCAGAAGGAAGTAGATCGAATTGCACTGAATGCATTAGCCAAAAACAAAGTGCCAGGAATTGATAGAATGCCCATTGAAATGTTTCAGAAAGCTGAAGAAGCACTGGAAGCATTCCTTCAAGCCAGGAAATTTGGAAGACAGACACTGGTCAATTGAATGGGAAAGGTCGATATTTGTGTCCGTTCCAAACAAAGTGATCAAATAGAATGCTCAAACTATAGAACGATATCAATTACATCACACACAAGTAAAATTTTGCTTATGATCACCCGACAATGGTTGCAGCAGTACACTGACAGGGAACTACTACAAGTCAGGCCAGATTCAGGCGACCTGGAGCAAGGGATAACATGATTGATGCCAAATGGATCTTGGATCAAAGTAGTGAAAAACCAGAAAGAGGTTTACTTGTGTTTCTTTGACTATGCAAATAAATTCAACTAGGTGGATCGTTATAAACTGTGGATAACCTTGAGAAGAAAAGGAATTCCAGAACACTTCATTGTGCTTTTGTGGAACTTGTCCATGGGACAAGAGGCAGTGTAGAAACAGAAAAAGAGAACACTGCATGGTTTACTATCTGGACAGGTGTGCATCAGGATTGTATTCTCTCTCCATATTTGTTCAATCTATATGCTGAGCAAATCATCAGAGAAGCGTCAGTATTGGAGGAAGATTTATTTACAACCTGTGATATGCAGGTGATAAAAACCTTGCTGCTGGAAGGGAGGAGGAATTGAAGCACTTGCTGATGAACATCAAGGAGTGTAGTCTTCAGTAGGGATTGTGACTAATGTAAGGAAGGTCAAAATCCTCAAAACTATGCCAGTAAGTAGCATCATGATAAATGGAAAAAATTGAAGTTGTCAAGACTATTGACACCATCAATGTTCATAGAAGCAGCAGTCAAGAGATCAAGAGGCATATTGCATCAGGTAAATCTGCTGCATAAGATTTCTCTAGAGTATTATAAAGCTAGAATGTTACTTTGAAGACTAATATGTGCCTAATCCAAGCTATGGTTTTTTCCATTGCATCATACGCATGGAAGTTGGACATTGAAGAAGGAAGACCACCGAAGAATCTGTCCATTTGAATTGTGGAGAAGAACATTGAAAGTACCACGGACTGCTGAAAGGACAAACAGGGATGTGTTAAAATAAATAAGACCAGAGTGCTCCTTAGAGGCAACGATGGCAAGATTTGTCTTACCTACTTTGGACATATTGCCTGGAGAGACTACTCCCTAGAAAAGGATATTGAGTTTGGTAAAGTGAAGAGGTGCCGTATCAGAGGAAGGCCCTTAGTGAGACAGACTGACACAGTGGCTACCTCGATGGGGTTTATGGATGGGGACAATTGTGAGGATGGTGCAGGACCATAAAGGGTCTTCTATGTGTCTCGTTCTATTGTGCACGGGGACACTAGGAGTCAGAGACTGGCCCAGAGTACTTATGAACAACTGAACTGACAAAAGAGTGAGGTCTGTATTGGGAGGAAAACACAACCAGAGCACTTCTTAGAGGCAAAGAGAGAGAGACTTTGTGTCATCAGGCACTTCAGACATGTTGCCAAGAGTGACCAGTTCCTGGAAAATAGCATCGTGTTTGATGAAGTAAAGGGAAAGCAAAAAAGAGGACGATCTTTGACAAGATGGATTGACACAAAGGTTGCAACGATAAAACAATGGACTCAAACAGAGAATTGATTGTGTGGATGGTGCGGGATGAGGCAGTGCTTCATTCTGTTGTGCATTGGGCTGCTAAGATCTGGAATCAACTGGACAGATTATAGCAAAAACAGCAACAATAGTACCTTTAAAAAACAAGCAAAAAATAACTAACTGAAATTCTCTCTCAAAGATGTTTGCTAATGATATGCACTATTATATGTTATCCATTAATTTAGAAATCACATTTTCAAGGAATATTTATGGACATAATGTTCTCATGTTAATATTAGGTGCAAAACTGAGTACACAGGCAATGTATATTTGTGCAATAGTCTCAATTTTGCTTAAAATTTGTATGAATATGCACACATGTAAGCTTATATGTATACAGTCAGAAAAAGACCAGAAAAATCCATTAACATAGTTAAGATGGTTGGATATGGGTAAGTTTTTGTTTCGTATACGTACACACACACACACACAAACATAAATGACAAGGAGGTCATACCTGACTTCCTCTGCCTTAACAAGCAGGAGAGAAGAATCTAACTGCATACCAGGCCAAGGTTAATTTCACAAAGCTGAGAGATTAATTTGCCTTTATCCTCCAACTTTCTTTACCTTATTCTGACGCCTCTGGAAGATTTAATCATCCAAGGCAATAGCCACACACAGCTCATAGGTAATGCTTATAGTTATGGGGCGTTCTTAGGGAATTTGGCAGGCTGCCACAGGCAGGATAAGAAAATTTTAAGGATACAATCTTTTTTTTCCCACAGGAGCACCTCTTCTTGCCATGTCAGCAGGCACCTAGCTCTCTGGTCCTCAGCCTTTCAGATACATTTGTCACTTACCCTCTACCTCATTCTGTGATCCAGGAAGCTTGCTGTTCTGTCTCGGGGACTCTCTGTGAATCCTCTGTTCAGTGGTTTCATAGTCTCAGTTTTGCAGCCTCTGCTGTCCCTACAGCTTTCTTTTTTGATAATCACAGATTTCTTGTCCCTGCATCTGAGATGACTCACACTTAGGCCCAATGAAATGGTAAAACTGACTCATCCCCAAGCAAAGGGTCTTCCATGTATTATTTACATGCAGTCATTTGATGGAGTTATAGCGTTACAAAGATTATGGGTAAAAGCACCATATCATGTAGTTTCACTTCACCACTAATTTGGGGAGAGAGAATTGGGAGTGGACAGGGAGCGGGGATGGGTCTCTCGTCCCAGCAAACAGCTGGAGATTCCCGAAATCTCACAGTCAGTAGTTCAAGTGGTGGGACAGCAAGAGGAATTTTGACAAGATGTCCATTTATAGTCTGGAATCTTTTAAGGTCCTCCATGGGCCATTACATCATGGAGGGTAATCTGTTTTACTGAAGAATATAGGTAATTTTTATAGCATCATCTAGACTACTGTTTGACCAAACAGCTAGACCTCATAACCATGCCAAACTGATACTTCAAAATAACCATCACAGGCAAAAGCTACACCTTAGAAGTCCTTGGACATTATCCTGGATCATTGATGTTTATAGAGAGAATTAGTTTTTGACTACCATACTTGGGTGGTACCATTCAACTTTGTCCCAGGAGAATGTGTCTCAAATTCTAAAAATAAATATAGGATTAATAGAGGGCAAAGGAGTAAATATGCAGTCCTCTACAATGTATAAGCAAGATTGTGACAAACTAGCAAAGGAAGCTGCAATTTTGTTAACTGCTGAATGACCTGCCTCCTTCCTCTACTCATCTTGGAAAGTCTCACTGGTGATCTACATTAGAATGTTTTCTCAAATTTTCGAGATCAGAGCATTATAGCTAATAATATCATTCCTTTTGATGTTGTAGCCAAGAATCAGGTTATTATAATCAATGCTGTACCTTGTAAAGCTCACTAACTGTAAAGAATAATAGCAGTAACTTTGCTTTCTGCCTCTGTCCACACTTACTTTATTCCTAGCCATATGATAGATGAGTTTCTGTCTTTAAAGATGGATTGAAATGTATACTTAGGCCTACAATCAAAGAATCACTTTCAGATTCTAGTAGTCTAGTCATAACAGAATAAAGACTTCTAAATTTTCAAGACATCACAGTAGCTGTCATTTACTTGAACACATAAGCAAGTCATTTATAGGAAAATTCACTAAATTTTAGTAATGCTGAGGTGAAAGTATTTTTCTATCTCATTAATGGTCATATGAACAGGAGAAGGAAGATACTTTTGTGAAAAAAAACTAATGATTGCTATTATGGAATTAGAATTCTGGATTAAAGATATGATGAAATGCTAAACATTGCACCTCTAAAGCTAATATTGTCTAGAAACAGGAATTTTATGTGTTATCAGTTAACTTAAAGGAGATCATATCACAGTAGGATGTGTTCTAGACTGAGTGCCTTAAGAATGGTGCTATAGAAAAGGGCAAACAAATATGGAAACAGGGCTATCTACAAAGGGAATGATACTTTATGAGAATCAAGAAACACCAAGAAAGGTTGGACGAAATTACAAGGAAAGGTCTTTTCTCTATACTGGTACAGATACGAACTGGAAACACAGGGAATCCAGAACAGATAAACCCCTTGGGGGACAAACAACAGAAAAGTGGATACATTGGACAGTGTAAGACATGATAAAATAAAAATAATTTCCACATTTTCAAGGGTTCCTGGAAGGAGAGAAGGGAAAATGAGGAGGTGATATCAAGGGCTCAAGTAGAAAGAAAGTGGTTTGAGAATGATAACGGGAACAAATATGTTTGACACAATGGATGGATGTATGGGTTATGATTAAGAGTTGTATGAGGCCCCAATAAAATGGATTTTTTAATGTGCAAAGAAACTTGGCTTATACACAAGTATATATAGTATTTAATAAAGTCTTTGTAATTAAAGATTTAAAAAAATCTTTTCCTAGAGTCAATACAGAGAGACTTCTAGCCTCCCTATATGTGAGACTATAACATCCTGTTCTTTCAAACTCCTCATTTGGGGCATTTCATTAAGGCAGCCCCACAAGGCTGACAGGAATAGCCAAATGTAATCACTTAGCTGCAGCTGTATTAAGTAGATAAGTGCTGAGAAATTAAATCTCCAGAGGCCAGAGTTTATGGAGTCCAGCCTCAAAGCTATATCACAGGCAACAAAACACAGTGCAAACATCAAGATTTGGTTTCAAAATAACTCAAGGATGTTACCTTATTTTGTAAGCACTGCTACAACATATTGAAGTACAGAGCTTACAGCAACACTTAAAATTCTCTTTTCCTTGTATGGCGTGTTCTTAGAAACAGAAAATCTGATTTGGCTAGACACCTGGAATAAACTTAAACATGTGCCAAATTGGCCATGTGACTAACTTTTAGACAATGAGTGTACATAAATGGTTGTGTGTAACTGATGGGAAATGTCAGTAAAGAAGGGTTGGCATGCTTTCTTTTCACCTTCCTTCTTCCTGCTGGCAACAATACAGATGGCCTGATTGGGGTACCAAAAGCTCTTTCAGATGGTGAGAACGCATGCTAAGGATAGTGGAACAATGAAAGAGAAGGATCCCAAGTCTTTGATGTTTAAGGAACTTTCCTACCCGCAATGAAGTACCTACTTCTGGATACTGTTAGGAAATTAAGAAACAATCTTTTGTATGATGTAAACAGTTATCATTTGGAGAGTTTGTTGTGTATGTGTGCTACTTGCCACCAAATATAATCTGAATTAATATAAGGCCAAATCCATTATGTCCCACATAAACGCTAATCAAACCAAACCAAATCCATGACAAAGTCAATTTCTACTCATAGAAATGCAATATAGGATTTCTGAGTCTGTAAACCTGTATGAAAGCAGGCAGTCTCATCTTGCTCCCATGGAAGGGCTGGTCGGTTTGAACCACTTGTGGTTAGTAACTGAAGTCCTAAGTCATAGCATCACTAGGGCACCTTGTATCTGTACTAGTGCCTCCTTTTCTAAAATTCTCTAGAAAAACTTCCAACTTACTACCAACTAGAATTTCATCCCTTCAGAGTTTTTCTTTTCAAATATAAAAATATCTCCTCTCCTCCCTGCTCAAGGGCTTTTGATTATTAAACCCTCTTCTCTTCTTCTACTCTTCATTTCTAGTTGCCTGGTATCCTTTGAATTCTCCATGATTGATGGTTAGTGGCAGGACCTCTTGGGAAGGGATAAAGGAAAGATCCTGAATCTTCTTTTAGGAAAAAAAAAGGACAAAAACCTGAAGGCAGATTAATGCACGTACCTCTTTTCTATATCTCACATCAATTTTTTAAAATAAATAATTTCATTGGGGGCTCTTACAGCACTTATCATTCTATCCATTGTGTCAAGCACATTTGTACATATGTTGCTGTGCTAGACCAGGTAGACTAGAGAAACAAATCCATAAACATGCACATGTGTATAAGAAAGGGCGATATATACAAGAGCAATTTAATATTGAGAAAACATTCCAGCCCAGTCCAGATCAAGTCCCCAAGTCTGATATTTGCCCGTATGTCCGATACGAATCTGTAAAGATCTCTTCAGACTCACGAAACACATACAATGATGCTGAATGCAGGAAGATCACAGGCCAGTGGGTTCAAAGTCTTCTGAATGTAGTGGCATTGTAAGCAGCTGAGCACTGGCAGGGGTCTCCATGTGGCTTCTCCAGCTCCCCAGGCTGAATCAGGGTAGGTCCATGTGGCTTCTCCTCAGAGATGCCTCACAAGGAGTCAGCCTTGTCAGTAGAGAGTCTCCAATGGAGTGAACTGGGAGTAAGAGGGTCTGCCTCCCACCTCCAAGGAGGAAACTAAGAATCTGCAGAATTCTCAAAAGAGAGTCATGCCCACACAGAAGCCTGATTGGTTATATCTTGATTGGCAAGTCAGACTCCACCCCTTCACTCATAATCCTCTCAAATTGAATACCAGATGATGTCACTACCACAGTTTTTTCAACATTTTTTTCCTTTCTATTTGACCCATCTATATCAGCTCCTCATTTTTTTCTCTCCTACCATAACCCTCCCTCCCTCCCTCATGAACCCTTGATAATTTATAATTTTTTTTTCGGGTCTTACACCAACAGTTGTCTCCTTTCACCCACTTTCCTGTTATCTATCCCTCTGGGAAATGGATATATATCAATCACTGTGATCAGTTCTCCCTTACTCCCCCTGCCACCCTTCTCTAACTCTCCTAGTATCACTACTCTCCTTATTAGTCCTAAGGTATTTATCTGTCCTGGATTCCCAGTGTTGTGAGCTTTTATCTGTACCAGTGTACATTTTCTGATCTAGTCAGGCTTGTAAGGTAGAATTGGGGTCAAGATAATCAAATATCAAAGAACTAGAGGAAACTTGTGTACTTCATTGATCTATACTGAAACCTAAGTGGCTAGTCTCTGCTTTGTGGCCCCTTTGTCAGGGGGTGTCCAGTTGACTACTGATGGACTTTGCGTCTCTACTACAAACTCCCCCTCATTCACCATGATATGGGTGTTATTGCATTGGGGGAGTACTTGAGTAGAGGCCCAAAAACATCTATTTACTGTCTTAATACCTTATAAATGAATATATGTACACAGATTTTATTCCCCCATCATTATATATAAATGTATTTACATATATACATGGCTATATTTAAACCTCTGTAAATGTCCTTTTTCTCCTAGTTCTTTCCTCTATTTTCGTTTACTTTCCTCTTGTCTCGCTATCATGTTCGGCCTTCATTCAGATTTCGATAATTCCTCTTGGCTACATGAACCTTGATCAAGTCCCCCCTCCCTCCCTTCCCCCATTCTTCCCCTCCTGTATTTCATGCCCTCCTAGCCATGGATTTTAGATCACTTGTTATTCCCTTTTCCCAGGGTTTGTTGGCACCCACTTTCCTTTCTACCATTTCCCCCTCTCCTGTGTTCTCCCTGGAACTGTCTGTCCCTTTGTTTTCTCCTCCAGATTGCTTATCCCAAATATCTTATATAGATAGACTGCAGATGCAAAAATATGTGCAAAAACAAAGCAGAGAAACATAACGACAAAAGAAAACAACAAAACAATTAACAATTAATGGCAAGAAGTTGATAAATAGCTTCAGACTAAAAAAAAAGTTCCAGGCCTGTTTGTGAGTGTTTTCCAGGCAAGTCTAAAGGGATGGCATACTTCGGCCCCAAATTCTATTTTTGATATCCAGTGGGGACTTGATTGCTTTACGTCCCCTGCTGCTTGCTGCACACCTTTAGAGTTTCATCCAGGTGTGTTGGGGTCAGACTGAGCAAATCTCTTCCCCTGTGTCCCTAGTGCTGTTCCCCATGGTGGTATCGGTCAGTGAGGCACATCATAATGCATAGTGGTGCCAGTCTTTTGGTCTTCTCAGGGCATTGACTGCTCTGAGCCAGAATATTTTCCTTAGGGCTTGGTGGACTGGGGTCATCACACAACTTTCAGGAAAGTAAAATAAAGAATTAAGGAAAGGATTTAACATCGACAAGGTACCCTGTTACTTTTGCAAGTGTTGTGATTACATGCTGAGCTGCTAACCTCAAGGTCAGGAGCTTGAAACCACCAGCCACTGGAAGGAGAAACAAGGAACTTTCTGTTCCCATAAAGAGTCAGTCTGGGAACTTGTAGGTACAGCTATATTCTGTCCTGAAAGGTCACAATGACTGTCATCTACTGGTTGGCAGTTGGCGTCTTTTTTACTGGAAATAGTTTTTCTGCATGATTAACTTCTGTCTTGAAAGTGAATAAGGAAAAAGCTATAGAACTTTGTGTTCCTCTATTGTTCATGTTTGATCAGTATCCATTCTTTGAGCTCTCACATTGATATGGCATTTGGATGCATTATTTCATTTTGCTTTCTAAAAAACTCTGAAAGGTAACACTATTATGCTAATTACGTGCACGGGCATGCGCACGCACGCGCGCGCGCACACACACACACAGGAACAGAGACGTGAAATGCCTTGCTCAAGTTCAAATAAAATGGCAGGTTGTGTCATTGTTACCAAATATCCCCTGCCCTGTGTTGTGAAAGGATTACATCCTACTATCTCCTTGACAGCTTAGGTAAATTTCAAGTTCAAGCTAGGAGTGGTTCTTTTGCTTTCTTTTTTGACCAGCTGACTTAGGTAGGATCTTTGTCACATAGAAGATGGAGAGCTAATCCCCATGGCTCAACTTTTAGCCAATGAATAGACGGGTCTTAAAGGTGGATAAGAATATCAAGGAAGTACACACTTCTTAGAACATCCAATCATATGATCCCAAAAAGGAAAGCTTTTGTACAGGGACGATGTCAGAAGTCAAAAAGGATTAGGGAAGAGGGCAAATGGCAAAAGAAAACACGGGGTTGGAGGATGGTTAGTATTGTCACACGGCGGGAGTTACCATCAATGCTGTTAAACAAAATATGCATGACTCTTTGAATGAAAAACTGATCTGCCCTCTAAACTTTCACCTATGTAGCAAATTTTAAAGTTCTTTGGGTTCTTTTTAAGTGTGAAGTTGAGTTGCAATGGATCTATAATCTAAACTAAGGGTGGTGGGGAGAGCCCTGTGTTTATTTAGAGGTGATTCCTACTTTCCTTTGTGCTGGAGAGGTATGTCAGGTAATAGGTCCTTCCTTCTCTTTTGTGTTAAGAGTCCCACCAGATTCCTGTGATTATTGCCTCACTTCCCTTTGCCCATCTCTATCTACCTAACAGTACCAGGACATCATTAATAGCTTCTCTGACTGCCAAGGAGAACTCCTGAACCTCAGATTTCACTACAACATTAATAATCAACTGAAGAATTTGAAGACAAGAGTGTAGGTGTTCTTATAAATCCCAGTGGGTAGGACATAGCTTTGCCATTCATTCCAAGGCTGTTGTTGCCTGAGAAAGTACAGTTTATAAAGAGAGAAGAAGAAAAAGAGGAAGTACAGTTTATATTTCACTTGCACAATAGACTGATTACACTTGTCATAACTGGTGCTTTCTTGCCAAAAGAATCTGTTAACTTCCAACAAATACATGAACTGCTTATGAAGACGGTACTACGTGGGTTTTCTCATATCTCATTATCAATAGAAGGATTATTAATTGCTGTTCTACTTCCATAGAGAGTTACCATTTAGGAAATTATGAGGGCAGTTCTACCCTATGTCTCTGGCAGTGGGTTGGGAGTTTTTCTATGTTCATTTGTATAAGCTAATAATAGGAAGGATTTTACATCTACAAGGACACAAGCCTGTACCAGTTATTGCAATTTTTCCACTGGATTTTAATCTTTTTAAGCTTTTAAAAATCTCACTTCCTTTTAATATCACAGAAGGTGATATTAAATTTAATAAACAAAATGTGATCTTCTCATTGTATTAGAGACTCATGAATAGTATTAGTTAATAATTATGTAACCTAGAACCCCCCAAAAAACCACCTCATTGTTATCAAGTAAATGCTGCCTCTTGGTGACCCTAAAAGACAGGGTAGAAATGCCCCTGTGGATTTCATTGGAGTAGAAACCCTCATCTATTGGTGGTGCTGAAAGGTAGCCAGATTAGGGATAAAGGAGTTGTCTCCAACAAATGCCTATGCTAAATGAAAAGTAGTTGTCTGTGCCACAATAAAGGGATTGGGAAGAAATTAGGCACACTAATTAGACACCTATGGGAAATCCAGAACTGAACATGCTCAGACCCAAGTCGCCAAGGCCCAAGTGGGATGTCCACCTGGGTGCACTGACAAAGCACCTGCAACAGGGCATCACAGGTGGCCTAAACTCTGCCAGTAAGGGCAGCAACTACCCTCAGCAATGCCTTCCCAGACAGTGGGGATGAAGGAGATAAAGGCAGGCCAAGGGGCAGGCTACTCTTCCTCTTCAGGTGCCCTCTGCAAGAGGGAAGGTAGGAATCGGTCCCTGTGTGCTGTGGGCCCTCTCAGCCCCCCTTCTCTAGGGCCCTGGGGATTTCCTGCTCCTGGTTTCCACACGTGGTTTTGTGGTCATGTTCCCACCTTCCTCCCACCTGGTTTTCTGCACCCTGGAAAGGGCCATTTTCCCACGCCCCTGAAACTCGGCCTGGCCCTTTTCCAGGGATAGCGTGGTGACTGTCTGAGACTGAACTTGAGACTTCTCTTGCTCTCATAAAAGTTCCTTAGATTTACAAAAGTGCTTTTCCGGCATGAAGCCTTTGAGTGTTGAGAAGCAAGAAGCGAGGTAATCCTCCCCAGAAACCTAACGGATTCCAAACGTTGCCCTTATGGCATACAACACAACTCATAGCCACCCCCCCCAGGGTTCCTTAGTACATATTGTATTATGTAAGTATATACTTCTTCATGCCTATCATTTAGAGAGCTTGAAAAGTCTGCTTTAAAAAATTCTATTCACACACATATTTAATTTCATATAATGTTTATTATTTTAAAATATATATGTAAACAGCACAGAAAATTCTTTAGCAGGTGTTCTGAAGAGATAAGGGGAAACAATCAAGGTATAGTTGGGATGTCTTTGGTAGATAATAGCAGTCCTTGTGGCCCTGTGGGGCAGGGATTAGACTGCTGCCCTCAAGATTGGTGGCTGAAACCCAAAAAACACATGAAGGAGAAAGATGAAGCAGTCCGTTTCAAAAATGACTTACAATCTCCGAAACCAGGAAGTTTGCTTGCTGGAGATTTTAATAAGTTGATCTCTGTGGTGAAAGCACTCAGTACATACCTGTGGGCCAAACTAGTGAAGTCTGTTGGTTATCTTCTGAATTTGCCTGCTGTGAGTAGCTGAAAAGCACCTAAAAAAGAAGCTATCTGTCCCACACACACCAAAAAAAAGGAGCAAAAGAGCAAGGTAACATTAGCCCCCAGGTGTGGTGATTTTAAAAAGGAAGTGGATCTTCTCACTTTGGCAATGAGAGCTCAGGAAATGTATTTCTAGACGGTGTAAATCAGCTGCCATTCCGGCTGGACAGTCAAAAGACAAACTCCGGAGGGGAGAAGGAGAGCAGCTATTGTAATTGATCCTACCTCCCGACATCCCCCACCCCTGGCCTCCCTACACACACTCGCAAATTTCCTCTTACTAGCTGTGAAAAAGTGTCTCTATTTAATGGGCTATGTATTGAGGTGCTAACTGAAAGGTCAATAGTTGGAAGATGAAGCTGTCTGCTTCTAGAAAGATTTACCGTCTCAGAAATCCAAAGGGGCCTGTTCAACTCTGAGCTATAGGGTCCCTCAGTCATGGAGTCTATTCCACGAAAATGAGTTTGAAGTTTGGATTTCTCCAGGACCCCACGTGACTACGCATTCATGTCTCAGATCATGGCCCAAAGCCCCCTTCTCAGTGCAAGTTCTCACAGCACCCCACGGGAAAAGGCAGCGTTTCACTTGCCAAACTGTCAGTCCCTAGTCCCTTTGCCAATCAATTGCTCCATTATAATATGTGATTATTTTTTAAAGGATGGTATTTGACGCATAAGGAACCATCAGTTGTTCATATGTAAGTGTACATTGAAGCTAAAGAAAATGAAGACAAGTAGATGAGCCAAAATAAGACCTTGAGCCCATCCTGCCTGAATTTCAAGAGCAGATTGCACGCATTGAACACGAATGATGGAAGACCTGATGAGCTGTGGAACAGCAGCAAGAATGTCATACATGAAGAAAGCAAAAGAGCATTAAAAAAAGAAAGAAAGGGGAGGCGGTGGAACCAAACCCAGGGAGGTGTATGTTGGGTAGAGCATAGTAAGGGAGAAGGACGGAAAGGGGAGGGAGAAAAAGGGGGTTCTAAAGTGAAAAGATCATGGAGGGAGCTGGGCACTCACTCACCCAGGGGGAGACTATGGGTCTTTCTCCACAGAAGCTGGAGTGGGCATGTGGATTCTACCATGCAACATCCAACCATAGGGACAGCGAGGACACATGGAAGGAGGCATGAAAAGAGAGGGCTACAGGGCCAGCCATAACCAGAGTCAGACTGACTCCCTCAATGGAAGTGGGTGTGGCAGAGGGGCCAGCATGCCACACCCACATGGAGACAGCTGGAAATGGAGGAAGAGAAAGAAAGCCAATCCAGTCCCCACGCTGGCCCAATCCCTGCTCATTATGCTCAGAGGACTACACCCCTTCGGGAACCTAAGTCACAGGGGAGACTGGACAAACAAAAACAGGACTTGCCACACTGTCTCCCAGCAACAGACAGCAACAGAGGACATTTCAGGGGTCATATGGTGGAGATGCAAGGAGGTCTGAGTCCCCAAAATGGACTGAATCAGGAAGGGAGCACTACTGGGAGGACAGTCGGGAGAAGATGACGACTGGACTGATGGTTCCTGGCCACCATGGGGGGTGGGAGGGTGAGGAATGGGGGGCATGGACAGACTCAGGGACAGGGGGAACAACAAGTGGTCTGTAATTGGTAGCAAGGAGGATGTGGGAGGCCTGGTAGATCCAAAAGTAAGGGTAATGTAACAGGGAGGAAGTTCTGAAACTCAAATGAAGGCTGAGCACGACGGCGGGACTGGAGGAAGGCAGAAGAAACTAGAGGAAGGAACATGAAGGCAAAGAGCACTTGTAGAGGCCTAAACACAGGCATGTATATATGTAAATATAATTATCTATGATAAAGTGGGAATAAATTCAGATACATATAGTTATAGGCTTAGTATTAGGGCAGCAGCGGGAACTGGGGATTCCACCCAGGCACTCCTTCAATGCAAGAACACTTTGTTCTATGAATCTGGTATTCCATGATGCTCACTAGCCCAATATAATCTCTGAAGTCAAATAGGTGAATAAGCAAATGTGGTGAAGAAAGCTGATGGCACCCAGTCATCAAAGGATATAGAGTCTGGGATCTCAAAGCCTGAAGATAAACAGCCAACAGCTGAGAAGTATCCAAGCCCCCCCAGAAGAAGCACACCAGCCAGTGTAGCCATGAGGTGTCAAAAGGATCAGGTCTCAGGCATCAAACAGGAAAAAAAATGCATCACTGTATACACACCTTCCTGAGATGATCACTGAGGACAGGTGGGGACATGAACAAGAGTGGTGAAGATAGCCAATGGTACCCAACTATCAAAAGATATAATGCCTGAGGTCTTAAAGGCTTGAGGATGACCAAGCAGAGCAACAAAGCCCACCATAGAAGAAGCACACCAGCCTGTGCGACCATAAGGAGTGGAAAGAACCAGGTATTATATCTTCACATGCCCACTCTCCTGACATGATCACTGAGAACAAATGGGTGAAGAGGCAGACAGAGTGGAGGAAACTGATGGCGCCTAGCCACCAAATGATAAAGTTGCTGGGATCTTAAAGGCTTAAAAGTGAACAAGTGGCCATCTAGCACAGAAGCAGCAAAGCCCACATGGAAGAAACACACCAAACTGTGTGATCACGAGAGGTTGAAGGGAGCCGATATCAAACATCAAAGAACAAAAATCACATTAATAAGAATGAGGGGGAGAGCAGGGTGGGTACCCAAGGCCTACTTGTGGGCAATTAGACACCCCCTTGCAGAGGAGTTATGGAGAGGAGATGGGCCAGGCAAGGTGCAGTGAGGTAGCGATGAAGCATGAAATTTTCCTCTATTTCCTCAATGCTTCCTCCCCACCCACTATCATCGCCCCAACTCTACCTTGCAAATCCAGCTGGACTGGAGGAGGTACACTGGCAGACATGAGAACTGGAAATACAGGGAGCCCAGGACGGATGAACCCTTAGGGTCAATGGTGAGAATGGAGTTGCCAAAGGAACAAACATCTCTGTTTTGGAAAAAATACAGCCATTCAAGGCAAAGATGTTGAGGTGGTTTCTCCTCATGCACTCATTGCTTATATTGTCAGGAGAGACCAATCCCTCGAGAAGTTAGAGGGGCAGCAAAAAAAAAAAAAAAGGAAGACCTTGACAAGATGTATTGATACAGTGACTGCAACAATTGGCTCACAGGTAAGAACAATTGTGAAACCGGAGAAGGACCGGGCAGTATTTCATTCTGCAGTACATAGGGTCATTGTTCATCTGAAACAACTCAATGGCACTTAACCACATGAATTCATGCCATTCTGACAAATTCAGTTCTGTAATGGAGCCTAAATTTTAAGCACGCAGCTTTCAAAAGAGACAGTGACAGCTCAAAATCCACTTTGAGTGTCCCCATATAGGTTAGGCAACATGAAATTTTCTCTGATTAGTAACCATGGATGTAAATAGTCTTACCCTCAAGCAGAGCACCTTAGAAAGTGGATTACCTCAACCCCTCTTAAGCTAGAGAAGGCAAGTAGAGACCCCTTGCAACGCTGAGATGCTGACAATGCCACTGGATCCAAAGACTTTCTACCCACTGCCCTGTGATCATCCCAGTCCTACTGAACTGGGTTAGGATACTTTCTCAATGTTCAATTCCTTATATGTGTCTCCATGAATTTGTTTCTCTAGTCTACCCAGACTAATACATGCTGCCAGTCTCCAACTGCCTTGGTCAGAAGACCTTGTATGGCCCCAATCATGCCCCCTTACCCTCCTGTACCTGCTTTTATAGTCCCAACTTGATCTACCATGATTCATGAATTTGTTGCAGTTTGCTTTGTCCCATGCGACATTGAACTAGTGCCCCAACTAGAATTCTTGGGGGCCATTTTGACCTCATGCTAATGGCCTTCCTCTTCTGGATGATGTGTCCATGTCTTTATGTTTATCTCTTTTAAAACCTAATAAAAAGGTCAGTGAGCAGACCTGGGATTATGCATTCTTTTTTTTTTTTTTGCTTGCTTTATTTATTTATTCTTCCCTTTCTTTGATTTTTTTTGTTTTCTTTTTTGTTTTGTCACTTTTATTGTTGCTGTGCCCACCAGTAAGATAGGCACAGGAAGCCAGCCCAAAGGGAAACAAGGAGACTGATGGTTCCGGAGGGACTGAGTGGAGAGAAGAAGGAAACATAGGGAAACAACTAGGAAATTAAAATCAACAGTGAGGAGGCTATAGAGATCCTGAAGGGAATGGAGCAATCAGAAATCTAGCTGAGAGGAATTACTAGGAGACAGAAGAAGGGCAAGCATGATAAAGGGGCAGGACGATGGTAAAAGGTAACAGAGGAACGATCTAGGAAGCAAAACAATGGAGAGAGGTATAAAAATGTGTGCTTATGTAAATACATTCATTCATAAAGATAGAGGTATTGGTCCATGTACGGTCCATGTACATATAATTATATGGCAATACATTGAGAAAGTGGATGGACTTTGGGCCTCTGCTCAAGCCCTCTCTCAATGCAAGAACACTTTGTTCTAACAACCTGGCATTCTGTGATGCTTACCCTCCTGACATGTTCACTGAAGACAAAATGTGATGAAGAAAGATGATGGTGCCTGGCTAACAAAAAAAATAGTGTCTGGGGTCTTAAAGGCTTGAAGTTAAACAAGCACCTATCTAGTAGAGAAGCAACAAAGCCCACATGAAAGAAGCACGCAGCCTATCTAATCATGAAGTGTTGACAGATTTGGGTACCAGGTATCAGAAGACCCAAAACTAAAATCCTCTTTGGGGAGGCTTTGGGGAGTCAGCAGAGAACCAAAACCTACCTGTAGACAATGGGACATCCCCTCACAGAAGGGTCACAAGGAAAAGATGAGTCAACCAAGAGGCAATATAGCACTGCAGAAACACAATCTTTCTCTGGTTCTTTGGGGCTTTCTCTCAATCCGCCGCCCCCTCCCCCCCACACACACACATCATGACCCTGGTTCTACCTTTCGGTTTTGGCTAGACCAGAGCATGCAGGCTGGTATAGATAACAGCTCTAGACACATGACAGGATAGACCCCTCAAGAATAGAAATGGGAGTAGTGATACCAGGAGGTAAAGGCAAGGTGGGGGCAGAAGGGGGAGCCAATTGCAATCAATGCATAGCACCCCCCCCACACACACACACACACCGACATGGACAAACAACAGAAATGTGGGGAGACAGCAGTTGGTGTACGGTATGACAATATTAATAATCTATAATTTATCGAGGGTTTGTGAGAGTAGGAGGGTGGGGGAAGAGGGATAAAGGAGGAGTTGGCACCACGGGGTCAAATAGAAAGTCAAAGTTTAGAAAATGATGGTGGCAGCACAAGTGCAAATATACTTGATACAAGTGATGTATGAAATAGCATAAGAGCTGTAAGCACCCCTAATAAAATAATCTCTTTAAAAATACCTAATAGATGTTCTCCTTAAATTATATTTGACAAGGAGTCTCTTTTGATATTTTTTATATTTTATATTTTTTATATTTTATATTTTTATATTTGATATGGAGTCTTTTTAAAAGACCTAATAAATGTTCTTCTTAAATTATATATGATATAGAGTCGCTTTTGTACAATTTTCTACAATTTGGAGTCTCTTTTGCACAGTTCCAAAAACATGAACCTATATTTCAAGTTAAAAAACAGGAGTTAATTTTGTGACCTCTGGTTCTCTGCTCTGGCTTGTTAATTTTGTTGGTGGTGGTTTTGTTTTGTTTTGTTTTGTGGACTATCTCTTGATCTGGCCCCAGTATACATCTAAGCTCCCCCTTACTTTTGGATTCTGTACATTTAATTTCCAAAATTTGCCTCCTTAGTGTATTGTACTCAGAGAATATTTTTCTGTGAATTAGCTAGGAAAATATTTTCATTTAACTTCAAAGATAAACCTCAAATCAACTTAATGCAAGTACAACTTATTTATTAAACCATCTAAACAGAAGGTCTTAAGCAATTTTCCTCTTCCAGTTCTTCAGGTTTACTAGGATGACTCTCCTTATCCAGTTACTCTCTGATTCCTTACAGTCCATTCCATTTTAATCTAGTTAGCTGGTTCCACATGGTAGACTTTATGGTCTACCAGGGCACACCAATAAAGACTGCTGCTAAGGGCTAAAGGAGACAGCGGACTTTGGCCGATGGGGAAAATGATCTGAGCTGCCAGCACACGGACCCTCACTGTGCGCTCAGCTGGTAGAATGGTGTTTCACTCTTTTTTTACTTGACATGTGTTACTGCCAGATTTTTAGATACTACTCCTGCTTCAGATACACATTGTGACAATCAACTTCTAATACCCTTCCCAAGGACAACGAGTCCTGAGAATTGTAACCCATCTCTACCCACCAAGTGAAGACCACCCAAGGTGAGGGAGAAGAGAAGCATACCACCTCCTCAGACCTTTCCCCTGCCTGCCTCCCAGGAGTACTGCACTGATCATTTAGCCCGTGGAACTCCACAGAAATACTGGAAGTGTTAAAACCAAAGCACGAATGGTCACTGAGCTCATTCTATTCTCCCAAATGCTCTCCTTTGTGGGGTGGAAACAGAAGAGTCTCCAGGATCATTACTCCAAAGAATTTCAAAAGAGAGTGTCTACCGGCCTTTCATCAAACCACCATCTCATGTGCTGCCTCATGTATCGTGGCGGTCGTGGCTCGGGGCCAATTTGAAACCACTAGTAAGTAACCCAAATTGCAGATTGTTAACCAACGATGTAATCGTACAGCCTCTCTCAAGATTTTAGTAATTCTTAATTTAGCTAAATCCTAGCACTTCTAGGTTTCAAGGATTCATACACTCCTGATTTCAATAAATTATTAAATATCAGTTTCAAATGAATTTATATCTTCTCAAAAGTAGCTAAAAGATACTGAAAATCATTGTCCTCATCACAGTTTTATTCCTACGCCTATCTTGAATTTTTTGACACAGCCATGGCAATTATCTTGTGGCAATCTTAGTTAGATATGAAGAATGTTTTGCTACAATAAGACCTTGAGGAAAAACAAAAACCAAAGGATAAATTCATTAATATTTAAGGAGTTCTGCTTGCTTATAAGGCCTTGTACTGTGTGATGATTCAGTTTTCTTCTTCTGCCAAAATTATTTCATATCCTTCATTTAGACCAGTTTTATTGAAATTTAAATATTAAAAAGATAAAACTATTAATACCTAATTATATTTCCCACAGCCGACACTATAAATACAGAGTCTAAAAGTAATGTTCATATGATTCACAAGCCATATAATTCAGCACTTTAGTATACAATTCAATGGTTTTTCATATAGTCAGTTGATTTTAGGTGTTCTGTAAAATCTCTGGTTGTATAAAAATCATGTGCAAAACAAGTTTCTATATAACTTTTTAAAAACTAGTACATATAGTATAGCCATTACAATTAAAAATAATTAAAAATTAATGGTGAAAAATTTCCCCCCAATATTACCTTTAATAAAGTGATTATATCAAAGTTGAGAAACACTCTTTATTCTCTTCTCAATTGCCTTCTGCTTAAAAAAAATGATTAAAGTATTGTATTGCCTTTGGATTAAGTCCATATATCTCTATAGGAAGCACAAGACCCAGGACCCCTGATGGTATGGTGGTTACACATTCATTTACTAACTTCAAGGAAACATATGACCCTTCATAGTCTACTCCAGACGTCTTGGCTATTTGCTCTTCATTCAATGGCCCTACGTGTCAGCCAGTCCTCCCCTTTTGACCTTCCTCTCCCCTTTAGGAATCCATAGGTCTCTTCAGACATCCTTTTAAACACTTTTTTTTCCCTTGCCCACACTTTTATTTATACTTAAGGACACTATATTTGTTTTCTTAGTAGACTAAGAGTGCACCATCCATATCTTTATATTCTCGGCTCTTGGAGAATTTGGATTAACACATTCTCATAATAAGTGTTTATTAAATTACTGAATCAATTCTGGATTGACCTAAATAAGTATATTGAATGTAAAACAGGCGCTACTTGAATATTTCTCAATTTTCATTCTTAAAACATTTTTTAAATTTTGTTTTATTTCTATATTTTGGAGTCCAGTTGTTTTTCTTTTAAATATTTTTGCTGTTTTTTTCAATATTGTATATTTTGGAGTCCAATTGTGTTGGGTTTTTTTAAAATATTACTGTAGGGTTTTTTTTTCTCAGCAAGGCAGCTATTGATTGGTGTTATTGATTTACTTGATTTCTTTTATTGAGGGTTTAGGCCAGTAAGATTGGATCTTATGATTAAAATCTTAAGGTGCTTTATTTCCCTGTGCATAATTGTTTTATTTTTCTGCACATAACTGTACACAATTTATTTTTTCAGTGCATATTTAATTTAAAAACCAGGACAGTAATTTAAAAATATAGTAGGCAGGCGTTTTCAATTTTTCCCTTCAGTTGTGTGCTGATTTCTTAAAATTTTTTACACTGTTTGTGTGGATGATGCTGATCAAATTTATTCGGTATTAGAGAGTAATAGAGGAATGCTGCAGTAGAAGCCTCCCGGTTTCCTTGAATGATTTTTCGTATTCTGTAACACTTTTTTGTAATTAAGATTTAAATACCCAGTCCCTCAAGACTTGCCATACAGAGAGCTGTCAATCAAGGACTTGGCAGGCTCCCTGAACCACATGATGAAGGCTTTATCCCTACTCTCTGGTGCCTTCAAGACCAGCTTTTGCGAGCTGATCCTTCATTTCACATGTCTTAGAACTCAGTCACACTTCTCATGCTTGGAAATGTAACACACAAAGTGACAACGTAATCCACAGCTAATAAGTTAGCGGCTATAAAAATGAACATCCACATTAACTTGCCAAGCATGGAGGCTGGAGGTGTTACACTCTACTCATGTATATGTCTGCCAGGGCAATAGTACATATGCCTTTGGAGATGCTTCTAAATTATGCAGAGAAGCCGACAATAATTCGTGAACTTTGTTGTCAGGATTCAGTTTCATGTAAGAGCCAAACCAAAAGCATTGAAACACTGGGCCACTATTAGTCACAATCTACCATGCAAAGAAAACCTGCCGAACTGACCCCTGGGTTGTGAATTTTGTGAAAATAAGGTTATCTTGGTATGCTCTGTTACGTCCTGATGTGGGATATTTGTTCACGGGGATAATCATGGCAATGAAGGTGTTCTTCGATTTTTATATCCTGTGACTTGCTATCTGTAGGGCAAAGCAAAATGAATAGTTACTATGATTATTTTTTAATTTATATAAATTTTATATTATTAGCTACCAGGTAGAAAATACACCTCTAGCTGTAGTATGAAAATACAACTCTGGACTGTGGATGGACACTCATGGATATTTGTTTACATTATGAATTTTTTAAATTTAAGCTGTTCTTCAATTAGATCTTAAAAGTAATGAAGTATGAATTTCAATGTGCATCTCGAGGAGGAACCAACTCATTGGGACCCGATGTGCACCAGAGGAAAGCACTGCCTGGACCTCTACCATCCTCACACTTGATGCAAGCTGTGAGGCCACTACTGCAGTTGTCGATGTCAGTCCATCTCCTGGACGGTGTTCATTTATTGTCTTTTCACTATTTTTTATTGTTTGTTCATTTGTTTATTTTTAAAATGATTTTATTGGGGGCTCTACAATTCTTATCACAATCCATATATCCATGCATTGGGTTAAGCACATTTGTACATTTGTTGCAATCATCATTCTCAAAACATTTTCTTTCTACTTGAGTCCTTGGTGTCTGTTTTAGACAGGGTTCTCTAGAGAAACAAAACCAACACACTAATAATTCTCTCTATATATTTATGTGGCAGTCATGTGCTTATGTTAATTTCATGATTGAGATATAGGGGTGGAGTCTATCCTGTTAATCTGGAGATAGCCATTGAGTAGCCAATGAGGCCTCTGTGTGGGCATGGCTGTCTCCTGAGAAATATCTCACAATATTGCCCTCGAAGGTGAGAAGCTATTTTCCCCCAGTTGTTGGGAGTTAGTCTCATAGACAATGAATCACAGATAAGACAAGATGGCAGCATCCGAGAAGCTGGAGGAGCCGGCGGAGAGACCACACGGCTTTGCCCTGATGGTACCAGACCTCTGAAGCTGGGGCGGCCACACGGAGACCTCTGCCAGTGATGAGTTGCTTCTGCCACCATTGAATGCTTTTGATGGACCCTGAGCCCTGGAAGCGAGGAGCCATAGGTAGACCCCGGCCAGTGCTGAGATTCTGCACCCACTGACCTGTGACGTCATGAGTCAGAAGGAAACATTATAGACTGATATCTGGCATATGGACTAATATCAGACTTATGACTTTGAAGTGGACTGGGTTGGGAAGCTTTCTCAATGTTCCATTCCTTTTGTATATAAGCCATTCCCTTATGCGCGTCTATGAAATTTGTTCCTCTAGTCTACCTGGACTAACACAATTTATATAGATAGAAAGATATCCGACATAAGAAATAAACAGTATACTAATCTATAAAGCAGTAAAATGACTCAGTGAAACTCACTTTCATGAGACAACTAGTCAACTGGCAGTACTTTGAGTCTTGAGGACCGCTGAGTAGTCTTCTGTAGAACAATTCAGCCTATCCAGCCACAAGCAGCAAACAGCAAAGCAGGTCACCAACAATCAGTCCAACTGTGATGGTCTGACAGTCGCCAGCTCAAGAGATGTATATTCTAGGAGTGTGGCAAAGCAGAGCTTAAAGGAACCTCAACTTACAGCAACACAGTCCATGTATTAGGTGTCCCATGAGTAGTGTAGCTTGGAGAGCCAGGTACAGGACAAAAAAGGCAGCCAGCTGATCTGAAGATCAAAGAGCAAGGGGAGGGGGAAAAGGGGGGAGGGAAAAAAAGATCCAAGAGCAAGAGAAAAAGACAAGACGAACAGACATTTATATCTCTACCCTTCAATTGATCTCACAGGTGTTCATTGGTCATGTTGTCACAGCAAACCTACCTATCAAGGTATCAGATCCTTATTTCCCCCCTCCCTCTCCTACCTGCCCTCCCTCATGAACCCCTCATAATTTATAAATTATTATTTTTTGTCATGTCTTACACTGTCCAATGTTTCCTTTTCCCCGCTTTTCTGTTGTCTGTCTCCTAGCATGCTGTCTTTCACAGGGATTAGTCTCTCCTCACCATAGATTAGATGGCAGCCAGAAAGTGGACTTTACAAGACAAAAATAAACTCTGCTGATTAAAATCTAATTGAAAATGTACTAATTTGCAAAGCAACAATTTCATCATCTACAATACTTTTTGTACATTCTTGATATATATGTATTCTTTACATTTGTAAATTCTTGATTATATATGTATTTTCTACATGTATTATACTCACAAATACTACCTTGAAGTAGTATCAGTTCTCTTGAATATGCCTTTGAAAGAGGCTTGTAAACGACGCAGATTTGTGATGGCACAAGTGGGAAGGGGTATGTTCAGACACTGGGAAGAGGAGCACCAGTTGGTGTTGCATGGAAGCGGTGCTGGGTGTTGAGAGGGAGAAGCCAACATTATTAAGTCCCTGGTGTAAGAGTTAAGCACTGGGCTTCAATCTGCGTGGCTGATAACCCAAAACCAGCAGCAGCTCCTCAGGAGAAAGACTGGACTCTCTACTCCTCTAAGCACTTACAGTCTTGGAGACCCACGGCGGGGGGGGCGGTCACTATGAGGTGGCATTGACTTGATGGCAGAGAGCGTGGATTACGATTTATGAAGTAGCCATTTAGCATATCATTTTAGTAATTTTTAGTATATTCAGTGCAAGTACTCTACAAGATAAGCATCTTTTCTCCCTTTACAGAATCTTATGTTGAGGTTCAGGTAGATTAGATAAGTTACTGGAGTTCACATAGATGGCACCAACATTTTAAAGCTAAGATATAACTCCATGTTTTAAAAAATATGTTCTTTATATTGATTCACTTAGCCTTCAAATGTACACATAGTTAAATAGAAGGCAGACAATTTAAAGACAGACTCTTGACCAAAAGGTCATTGTGTGCTTGTCTGCCTGTGTCTATGTATATATTGATATATTCATTCAGTCACTCACACATCAAGCATCTCTGCAATGAACTAGGCATTGAGGTAGAGTCTAGGAATACAGTACTAAGTCAGATGGATAAGGGATATGCCCTCCAAGAGCTTTGCAGACTCTAAACGGTTGAAGAAAAAGTGTAGGAAATGGGGAGAAGGTAATAGTTGGAGACAGGGAGCTTCTGGATCAGGGGATGAAATGAGCATACTCCTGGAAGTAAAGAGTAGACATGTGCAGGGGAGGGAATGAGGATGGTGGAAGGTGACTTTGCTGCTGCCAGGACATTTATAGGAATGCCCACAGGTTTGGAAGCAATTGCATTGCCCCTGAGGATGAGCTCTCTGAGCAGAGTACAGTGAAATGAATGAGTAGAGCAGATCCTGGAGTCCAGGCAGTTAACAGGGCAGTGGTGGCCTGAATTTGAAAGCGACACTAAGGACAGTGAAACTGGAGGGCTGATAAGAGAGAAGGAGAGCACACTTTGGACTATTAATGACTGATGACTGAGTTTCATGGAGCTACCAAGAGAAAAGCACAAAATCAACTGAAACACATTCGATCTCATCACTCATGAGAGTGATTATTATCAATGAACACTCATTATCAATGAACACTCCCCAGTCGTTGACACTGGGGTCTTCTCATGAGCCTTGTGGTGAAGCACATATGGTTCTTCTGTTCGTTTCTCTATCCCTCCAACCAAATGACGGGGTTGGACCACACAAATACAGCATAGAGAACTCTACCTCAGGGAGTGGACGGGTTTACCATTCTCATAGCTATAAGAGTGGACGCATCCTGGAACCACCAAGGAAGAAGGACCTCCAACAGGAACATATTTTTCAAGATTCCTACCTGACACGTGGAGGCAGCATGTGTCTGGCCATTGCAAGATCAGAGGCACCAGAGAAGACCAGCTGCAGCACTGGCACAAGAGACCATGAGACTGTCAGGCCGAGCTGCAGGTGCACTTCCTGGTCCCTGGACCTAGACAGAAACAAAGAGATTATGTGGCTAAGAGACTGAGGTCCAGAGAGAAAGCTGGCTTCTGGCTGAGGGGAGGTAGTATTTTGAAACAAAGACTCTATCCTTAAGAGTTTTATGATCCAGGCTTCCCCTGTTAACTTCCCTAGAAAATCTCCATAATCATGAGTACTGTCTGTGAGTTAGGAGTAGCCATTGAAATGGATGATAGAATCCAGCAGAACAATGCAACGCAGTGTATGGAACCAAACTCAAAAAGCAAGTTCACAACCACTGAGTCAATTCTGACTCATACTGACTCTATAGGATAGAGTAGAACTGCCCCTGTGGCTTTCCAAGACTATAACTTTTTATATAAATCATTGTATGGAGGACTGAAACAACTCCTATCATGATAAATATGTACAACAATTGTATGCAAACCACATTTGCTCATTTGTTGCCATCATTCTCAAAACATCCTCCTTCTACTTAGGACCCTCGGTACCAGCTCCCCATATTTCCCCTCCTCCCACTTCCCTTCCCCCATGAACTCTTAACAATTTGCAAATTGTCATTATTTTATCATTGTACATTGTCCAATATGTCCCTTCACCCACTTCCCTGTTGCCTGTACCCCAGAAAGTAGGTCATATGTAAATACCTACAATTGGTTCTGTTTTCTAATCCACTTTCCCTCCACCCTCCAGGCATCACCACTCTCACCCCTGGTTCTGAAAGGATCATCTGTCCTGAATTACCCCCTATTTCCGGCTCCAATGATCACCCCCTGGTCTAGCTGAATTTGTAAGGTAGAAGTGGGATCATGATAGTGGGTGGGAGGAAGCATTTAAAAACTAGAGGAAATTTGCATATTTCCTTGTTGCTACACTGTACCTTGACTGGCTCATTTCCTCCTTACAACCCCTCTGTAAGGGCCTGTCGCTTTACCTATTGGTGGACTTTGGGTTGCCAATCTGTACTCACCTTCATTTATAATGATATAATTTTTTAGTTCTTTGATGCCTGGTACCCAATCCCTTCAACACCTCATCGTCACAAAGGCTAGTGTGCTAATTCCCTGTGAGCTTTGTTGTTTCTGAGCTAGATGGCCACTTGTTTACTTTGAAGCCTTTAAGACCCCAGATGCTATATCTTTTGATAGGTGAACATGATCAGATTACTTCACCACATTTGCATATGCACACAATTGTCATCAACAATCATATCAGGAAGATGGCATGCAATTACATGATTTTTAGTTCTTTTTACTGATCCCTTTGACCCCTCATGATCACACAAGCTAGTGTTCTTCTTCGATGTGGGCTGTGTTGCTTCTGAGATAGATGGCCACTTGTTTACTTTCAAACCTTTAAGACCCCAGCTGCTATATCTTTTGATAGCTGAGCATCATCAATTTTCTTCACCACTTTTGCTTATGCACACATTTGTCTTCAGTGATTGTGTTGGGAAGGTGAGCATCATGGAATGCCAATTTAGTAGAAAAAAGTGTGCTTGCATTGAGGAAGTACTTGAGTAGAGGTCCAATGCCCATCTGTTGTCTTAATATTAACCGTATAAGTGTATGCACATAGATCCCCATCATCGTATAGAAATATTTTCACCTATGCACATGCCTGTATTTAAATCTCTATAAATGCCTTTTATCCCACCTTCCAGTTCTTTCCTCTATTTCCTTTTACTTTCCTCCTGTCCCACTATCATGCTCAGCCTCAGTTGGGGCTTCAGTATTTTCTATTTGTTGTTTTACTCTTTCTCAGTCCCAGTTGGGTCTCTCACACCCACCTTGTCACTAATTTTGAATCATGTATTGCTCTTTTATCCCTGGGTTGGTTAGAACTACCTCCTCCTTCCTCCCCATCTCCTATGCCCCCATTCCTCTCGCTGGGACCATCAGTCCCATTATTTTCTCCTCCACAGTGTTCATTCAGCCTATCTTATCTAGATAGAACTGCAGAGATAACATCATGCACTAGAAAAAAACAGGCATCCTAAGATGAAGCAAGCAACGAAAATAAAATGATAACAACAAAAAATCCATATCCTATATGTGTATGTGTAAAATAAATACATAAGTAAAAAATAAAATAATAACAAAATAAAAACCTGAAAATAGTCCAAAGTCTATTCATTGACCTCCAGAAGTGTTCCCCCATTGAGTCTGATGGGGTGCCACACCCTGGTCCCAAAGTATATCCTTGGTAATCCCTCGGGAACTCCAGGTTCTGTTGCACATCCTTAGTGTTTTGCCGTGGTGTGGTTGGGCCAGGCAGGGTACAATCCCGACCTGGTTTCTCCATTGCTGTTCCCATAGGGCTTTGTGTCAGTGAGAGATGCCGTGGTTCATAGTGGGACCAGCCATATGGGCCTCTCTGGGCAGTGGTTGTTCTGCATGGGAATATCATCCTCAAGGCTTAGTTGGCCAGGATGTACTCCATTCTCTCTTTCTCCCCCTTCATTTGTTCTCATGTGCTTTGATCAGGCATGGGAGTAAAAAGCCTCATCTTTCTCCCACAGAGGAGCTGGTGGTTTCAAACTGTTAACCTGGTGGTGAGCAGCCCAGTGCATATGCCCATTATGCCACCAGGATTCTTCATGGGAGCAATGGTTGGGGGTCAAAATAGGGAGAAATAAACATGGAGAGTTGAAGCATGCCTGGCCTCTGCACTATGGCATATGGCCTTTGACTGTTGGGGAGGTGAGTTCTCCTTCTCTCAGATGTGGCCTCCACACATTTACTAAAGTGCACATGCTTTCACTGAAGCATGTAGAGAAAAAACTTCTAGCAATGAAATAATGAGACATTCAGATTTTTAAGGTGTCTGCCTTAAAAAAGGTTGAGGCAAGTTCTTCACCTGGCTTGCTGGTATTCATAGTAGAGAAGCCATTCTTTCTTCTCTTGTCAAGCTACAGGTATTTTAAGATTTAACATTTCAAGGGAGGGAGGAGGAAATGGCATGTAGCTCAGACAGATCCCCCGCCCCCCTCCCCAAGTTCCTGCTGCCACGCCAGAATTGGAAGGTAAGGTGAAGGAGACTGGGAGGTGGAGTCCTGAAATTAGAACTAGGGTACTGGGGTCTGTCCTGAACTCCAAAGAAAATCAAGAACGCACTAAATCACTCTAGGTTTGGCACACTGGGCTCATGGACTCTCCACCCTTTCACAGCAATTTCCCCAGGCTGATGCCCTAAAGGGGACATAATCCCAGACAAAAGGAGAACATCTGAGACCTAGGCACAGAAACCCACATTACAGCTCCCCACACTGTTAGCTGTCTTCAGCTTAGAGCCTGAGGATCAGCCTGGTGGGAAGCCATAATTAGGAGTCAGAAATAAAAAGCAGGAATTTACCTGAGTCAGGGTGCTGTGTGGTAGAAAATAAGTAGATAATTATAGTCCGGGGCAAAGTCAGTTCCAGTTGGCCATGAAGAAAACAACCTCCTCAAAAAGCTGGATCTCCTTCTCTGTGGCCAGTACGACAGCCCCCGAAACAAATTAAGTCCAAGATAAAAAAAGAATATGTTTTCTATGTAAAAAATGGCAAAACCAAGGCTCATCATCAACCCACAAGGAAGTGTGTAAAAGGAGTCTCTTAACACACAATTAGCATAAGAAGGGAACTCATAAGAAGGAAGGTCACAATTTAGCTAGAATGCCTAGAGGCTTTCAGCAAAACAAAGACCCTGTTTCTAACTGAGCACAGAGTGAGAAACCAGAAGGAGGGAGCCAATTTAATATAATTCTATTTTAGCTGGGGGTGGAGGGGAGGAGACAAAAAAACAACAACCTCAGAGCTAAGGCATAAGCAGATTGGATAGGTCAATAAATCCAGATCCTCTCTCAGTGACTCTACACACAGTTGGGGAGGTCCTGCTTGTCCTGGGGGGCTGAGGGAACACCCTGACCCACCCATACTGCAGTGCTGCTTACAGCACAAGGCAGGCATACCAGTGAACTCCAGAGCTCAATACGGCTATGGGAACTAGCGCCTGGCTACTGCTGTGATCTTACCTTAGAAAATATCCCCAGCCAGCATCTGTGCGATCCGACACCAAGCAGGCACACAAACCCGTTACCCGGAGGCAAATTTGGAACTCCTCCCGCTCCACAGTCAGGTGATCGAGCCCCAGTTACCTCCTTCGTTACCACTGTATGACTTCTTTCTTTATTCTCTTGCCTTGCTAACTTCCCCACTCCAGTCAATCTCTACGGGCCCAGTTTTGTCTTGTTTTGGCTTTGATTGTTTGTTTTATTGTGTTTTCTCTTTCTTTTTTCTTCTTTTCCTCCTTTTTTCCTCTTCTCTCCCTCTCTTTCCTACCATACACTACGGCAGGTAGTGGAGGAGACCATTGTCCTCCACCTAGGGCAACTCAACCCAAATAGCAGGCGGGAACTCCAGCCTGCCCTCTGTGGGAGGGCTGCACACCACACAAGACAGCTGAAGAAACTGCTGTTGGGCATCTAAGATGATCTTACCAACCAGGGCAATCCTGCCCAGTACCACTGGGTCCCAGCACTAAAAGGTCACATCAACCTGCCATCTTGGGGCAGGATTTTAGCCTCTCTGCACCCACATTTGGGCAAGCAGGAATCAGCTATGTCTTTATTCTTTATTATTTCCTTCCCTTTTTCTTCTCTCTATTATCACAATCAGTGAGCATAGTCATGCTTTCCCCCTTCTTTCTTTCTCTTTCTTTTCATTCTTTCTTGTCTCTCTCTTTGTTCACTTTGTGTTTTTCTGTTTCCCTCCTCTCCCTCTCTTTCCTTCCACGTGTAATTGCTGGTTTCCAGCCCCTTACCATCTGCCTAGGGCAACTCTGCCACCCAGTGGGGAGAGCTACACCTGTCCCCTGTGACAGTGCTGCACATGGCATGAAAAAGGGCCACACAAGGCACAGCATAGGGCTCAACTATCTATTTTTTTTCTTCTTCACTTTCCCCCTTTTATTTTATTCTTCTTTTCTCCTCTTCTATCACTTCTCTCTTTCCTACCACAGTCTCAGCAGATTCATTTTCCTTTATTGTAATTTTCATATTTTAACAGTTTTTACTTTTGCTTAGTCTTGGCATTTGCATGTGTGTGTATGAGTGGGAATGTGCTTGAAATTTTTGCTCCTGTCTTTGTTTTCTTGTTTCTCTCTTTGTCTTCTCCTTTCCCTGTCTTTTCTTTCACAAGTCACTATCACCCCACAGACTACTCTCCTTCACCCAGGACAACTCTGAGGGTCCATTGGGGCAGTAGAGGAAATCACATCAGCCCTCCTCCATACCCCAAGTGACTGGGGTATCTTCCCGTCAAATGACTGGGAGAACTCCAGCCTAACCCCTGAGGCTGTACAAGTGAATTAGAGAACTCCTACCCACCACCGGTGGTGCTTCATTCTACCAAAGGAACATCTGCCCAAACTCCATGGTGATCTCTCTGACGAGGGTAATTCTTCCAGACAGCTGCAGTGCTCTACACCAAGAAAGGAACACCCATCCACCTTGGCACTTCAGTTATAGAGGGGAATACCACATGCCACCCGAGGCTCTCCAAGCACCACAAGGCAAACCACTATGACTTTCTTAGAGATCAGCCAGTGAAACGCCATCCTTGAGTGCCCAGAGCAATGAGACCAGCTTTCCCATGAAAGTAATGTGCAACTTAAATTCCACATAACAAAATATTGGTCAGCTAAGGTAAGAGTGAAACCACAGGAAGATGGAGTGGTAACCTGATGCCCCAGTATAGCTACCTGCAGGTATCTGGAGACGAGTCCCACAAGAGAGCCCAGGGCTCTTTGACTCTGGAAGATGGCCCAGGCTTTTCTAAAACAACAAAAAATAGCAAGCCAAAAGCCTCAACAAAAAAGCAGGAGAATCAAAGTCCCGGCACCAAAAAAAGAAATAAAAAGCAGGAGAAACAGAAGACAATGCTGGAAGAAGTCATGAACCTAACAATGTGCATTGAAGAAGCAGATATTGGCAAGCCACAGGAAAAAAAATTCAGAATGCCACTCAGAATCATACAGGATATGAAGGAAGAAATGAGGGAAAGGGATGAAATGAAAGAGGAGATAAGAACAATAAGACATTCAGGATGAAATAACAAAATTCAGTGGCAAATTGAGAGGCTTTGTAAATCTAGATGGTAACCAAGACCTCAACAACCAAGAAAAGCAGTTAAATAAGACAATCAGGAAGCTGATGAAAACCTGAGCGCTATGTCTGATGCTATGGAGAGGAATGATATTAGCATAATTGTCTGCCAGAACAAGACACAACAAGTCAACTGCGAAAATAGGAAGGGAATTCTTAGAGGAAATCTTCCTCAGCTCAATAAATAAAAATCAGGCAATCACTCAGGAGGCTGAAAGAACTCCAGCCATACTCAATCCCAAGAAATTACCAAGACATAAAATAGTTAAATTCTCCAACTATGAAGAAAAGGAGGAAATCAAAAGAGTAGCTAGGGAAAAGCAAGTAGTCATGTATAAGATACCCCAATAATAATATGTTCAGACCTATCAGCAGACATGATTAAAAAGAAAAAGAAATGGAGTAACATATTCCAAAAATTGAAGGAAGACAGCACAAACCCAAGAATACTATACCCGGCCAAATGATCTATTAGAATAAATGGGAAAGTAAAAGTTTTAGCAGACAAGGGAAACTCAACGAATACATAAAAATTAAGCCAGGTCTACAAAAGAGTCATTCCAATCCTGTATAGGCAGAAGATCAGCACTCACTGAATACAAGTAATAGACCATCACTCAGCACAAGTCCATGCATATTGTGACAAAGAGAAAACAGTTCCCAAGATAGCATTGGCTCCATAGTGGAAAGAAGGCAAAAATGAACCCCACACAATGCAAGAGGATAAGAAAAGTAAGTAGGAAAATGCCCAAACCAAAAGGTACAAGATGTCATGACGAAGTCCACAGAGGAATGTAATAACACTGAATATCAATGGTCTGAACAAGACAGAGGCTAACAAACTGACTTAAGAAACATAACCCATTGATCTGCTGCCTACAAGAAATACATCTCAAGCTTGCAGACAAAAACAGGTAGAGAATTAGCAGTTGGAGAAAAATATACCAAGCAAATGGCGATGGAAAATAAAGCACGGGTAGTCATCTTAAGATCTGACAAAATGGATGTCAAGGTACAGTCCATAACCAGAGACAAGAAGGGGCACAATATAATGCTCAAAGGAACAGTTAACCAAAAACCAGTGAGTATATGCACCTAAACTTAGACACACAAAATTCATAAATCAAACACTCCAAAAGATAAAAAAAAGGCCCAACAATTATAGTTGGTGACTGTAACACACCACTCTCTGAAAAAGACTGATCACTGGGAGAGAGACTCAGCAAGAGATCTATAGACCTAAACGGCACAATTGGATGACTTGACTTGATAGACATTTTCAGGGTTTTCCACCCAAATGCAAAAAGTTCACATTCTTTTCAAGTCCAGGTGGCACATATTCAAAGATGACCACATGCTGGGACACATGTGGAATCTGAGTAAATTCAAGCACATAGAGATTATACAGACATCTCTTTTCAATCTCTGTGCCATAAGGCAGGAAATTAACAAAAGTTCAGTGAGGAAAATCAGGACAAAAAATTGTAAGATGAATACCTTCCTACTGCAAAAGGAATGGATATTGATGCAGTTCAGAGGTAAAAGCAGGGAGTTTCTAGAGACCAATGAGAATGAAAATACTACTTACCAAAACCTTTGGGATACAGCAAAGGCATTTATCAGAGGAAGGCTGATAGCAATAAATACACACATGAAAAAAGAAGAGAGAATTGTGGTTGATGTGTTGGCACAAAACTTACACCAATTAGAGCAGAGCCAACAGTGCAATCCCACTAGTGGTAAAAGGATAGAAATAATAAAAATTAGAGCTTCCATACATGAGAGGGAAAGTAAGAAAACTGTGGGAAAAATTAACACCCCTAAAAGTTGGTTCTTTGAAAGGATTAACAGAATTGATAGACTGCTGGCAAACCCAACAAAAGAAAGGAAGGAACCAATGTTAATTGCAAGGATGAGGGATGAAATAGGGGATATTACATTGGACTCTAATGAAATCCAAAGGATAATTACACAGTACTATGAAGGTCTATATGCGAATGAATTCAACAACTTGGAAGACATTGACAAATATACGAAAACACAATCCCTCCTTAGACTATCCCAGATGGATGTCAAGAACCTCAACAGACCCATAGCAGGGAAGAAACAGACAAGAAATCACAGGATTACCATTAAAAAAAAAATCCCCTGAGCCAGATGGCTTCACAGGATAATTCTATCAAACATTCAGGAAAGAACTGATGCCAATCTTACACAAACTCTTCCAGAACATGTAAAAAGGCAGAAAACTCCCAAACTCTTTCTATGAAGCTAGCATGACTCTGATACATAAAGTGAGCAAGGATCCCACAAGAATTGAGAATTAAAGAGCAATATCCCTAACGAGTATCAATGCAAAAATCCTTAACAAAATACTGGCCAAGAGAATACAAAAGCACATTAAAAAAGATAATTCACTGGACCCAAATAGGATTCATACAAGGGATGCAGGGATGGCTCAACATATGAAAGAACATTAGTATTATTCACCACATTTACAGGAAAAATAATAAAGACCACATGATAATATCGATAGATGTGGAAAAAGCATGCAAAAACATCCAACACCCATTCCTGTTTAAGAAACTCAAGAAGATAGGAATAAAAGTAAAAATTCTCAATATTATACAGCTACATATGAAAGACCAATAGCCAACATGGTAGTCAATGGAGAAAAGAGGAAAACAATTCCACTGATAAATGGAACCAGGAAGGATGCCCCTCATCCCCACTCCTCTTTAACATTCTGTTGGAAATCCTAGCTAATAATGTAAGACAAAGAAAAGACACCAAAGGTATTCATCCAGGCAAAGGAAGAGGCGGATTTATCATTATTCGCAGATGATTTGATTATATACATCGAAAATCCCCTAAACTCCAAAAGTGGAATGTTGTAAGCAATAGAGGGACATGGCAGAGCAGCAGGATACAAGATCAACAAGCAGAAGTCTATTGGTCTGCTATATACATCAGACAAGATCACAGAAGAGACCATTAAAAAGGTAGTACCCTTTACAATAGCCGAGCACAAATGAAATATCTAAGGATATAAAGGATATACCTGACTAAAAAGCTGAAAGATTTGTACGAAGAAAATTATAGAACACTATTACAAGAAACCCAGATTGACCTCAACAAATGGAAGAATATTCCATGCTTGTGGATTGGAAGACTCGATATAGTAAAGATGTTAGCTCTGCCCAAGGAACTATATAACTTCAATGATACCCTGATATAAAGTCAACCATACTTCTTCAAAGAATTGGAAAAACTGATAATAACTTCTTATGAAGACAGAAGAAACCCAGAATTAACAGAGAACTTCTCAAGAAGGACAAAATGGGAGGGTTAAAAGGTAGTGTAGCTACCTGATTTTAGCACATATTATTTGGCCACAGTAGTCAAAACAGTGTGGTACCTGTATAATGACAGACATTCAGACCAATGGAAAAAAGTTGAAGACCCAGAAATAAAAACACTGACAACTGATTTTTGATAAGGGCCCCCAAAATATCAAATGCGAAGTGGATGCCGTCTTCACCAAGTGGTGCTGGGAAAATTGGATATCTACCTGCAGAAAAATGAAGCAAGAACCTTACCTCACTCCATGCACAAGAATAAACTCAAGGTGGATCACAAACCTTGAGGTAAAACCCCAAGCAATTAGCTCCATTAGTGAGGGAATTGGGACCAACCTAAGAACTTTGGCACATGGAGTACAAGACTATCAGAAATAGGAAAGGATACAAGCACAGAGTTACAAATGGACAAGTGGAATATACTGAAGATAAGTCACCTGTGTGCATCAAAAGAATTTAACAAAGGGTAATAAGAGAGCCCACCAACATCTTCAGCAATCACACATCAGACAAAGGTCTTATTACTAAAATCTACAATACTTTGCAAGCTTACAATAAGCGAAAAACTAACTGCCCACTGAAAAGCTGGGTGTAAGACCTCAACAGAAGTTTCACAGGGGCAGAAAGCCAAATGGCCAATAAACATATGAGGAAATGTTCCCGATCATTAGCTATAAAAGGAGTGCAAATTAAAACAACTATGAGATACCCCTTAATACCCTCAAAGATAGCCAAATTCAAAAAAGCAGAAAGCAACAAGTGTTGGAGTGGTTGTAGGGATATAGGAAAGCTCACCCACTGCTGGTGGACCTGTAGGCATGAACAGCCTCTATAGAAATGGATTTGGTGATATCTAAAACTGATGGAAATTGAACTACCATATGACCCAGCAATCCCCCTACTGGACATATACCCAGAAGAGACATGAAACAACCCACAGTCAGACATATGTACTCCAATGTTCATCTTGGCATAGTTTACAATTGCAAAAATTTGGAACAACCCACATTTCTGTCAAAAAGTGAATGGATTTTTTAAAATGTGGTATAAAGGAAGCTTTGTGGTGTGCCGATTACATATTGGACTGTGATCTAAAAACTGTAGTACATACATATATTAAAGTACTATGCATCGCTGAAAAACTGTGATTAGTACATGAAGCATATCACTGGATAGAAAGAACTGGAGGAAATCAAAGTAAGGGAAGTAAGCCAAGCACAAAAGAACAAGCACAACAAGAGTTGGCTAAGGTTAAAAAAATGCAAAGGGGGCATAAGGGGAAAACTACTGTATACAAACATTCCTGAAGTGAGGTCCAGGTAGTATGGCAAGGGCCAGACCAAATCCAGGGCCCCATATGGCAGTGAAATGAAAAGGACAAGGGGAGGGAAAGACAGCAATGTGGTGGAGGAACAGGAAATTAATCCACCCAAGGGGAGGGTATTGTTTATCTCTCCACAGGGAAAGAGGCATCAGACTTAAATCTAGTGTTCCGGGATGTGAATGCAGCATGACAGCAGGGAGCAGGAAGGCAGTGGAGCGGTCTGAGGGCCTGGCACCAATCCCAACTATGTGGACAGCTGCCCCACCCCATAGAGGAATTTACTTTAGAGGATGGCACTGAAACTGAAGCTCTGGGAGAGGGACAAGTCTGACCAAAGCACACAGAAGTAAATCAAGGGGAGGGAAGAGAGAGCAGAGCACATCCTGGCCCACCAAGCTTAGAGGACAATGTTCCCTCTCATATCAGCCAATGCACAGAGAGGACCATATGACTGGCTCCACTATGAGACACAGCATCCCTCGCTGACCCAACGCCCCATAGGGGCAACACTGGAGACACAGGGTTAGGATTGCACCCATTCTGACCCCACCACACAGAGGCAAAACACTGAGCGGCACGTGGCAGAGCAGCAGGGGGAGCAGAGCATGCAAGTCCAGAGCGAGTGCTAAGGATAGGCTTTGGGGCCAGCGTGTGACACCCCATCAGACTCAGCCAGAGGAGACTCCTAGAGGGCCTACAGATTTTTCTTTTTTATTATTATTTTAAATTTTATTTATAAATTTTTTCTGAAAATTGTTTTCTTTGTCATCATTTTGTTTTTCTCTGTTGCTTCATCTTGCTATATCTTGTTTTGTGTGTGTGTGTGTGTGTATTATTATCTCTGCAGGTCTATCTAGGTAAGATAGGCTGGATGAACAGTCTGGGAGAAAACAAAGGGATAGATAGTTTCAGGAGGACATGGGCAATGGGGAGGTAGGGTTGGGAGAAAAAGGTGGTTCTGAGGGGATATGGGAGGTGGGGGAAAGGAGGTACTGTTGACCAACGCAGGGACAAGGGAACAGCAAGTGATCCAAAATCAGTGGTAAGGAGGGTGTGAGAGGCTTGGTAGGGATCGATCAAGGGTAATGTAACCAAGAGAAACTACTGAAACCCAAATGAAGGCTGGGCATGATAGTGGCACAAGAAGAAAATAAAAGGATATAGAGGAAAGAACTTGAAGGGAAAGGAAATTGATACCAGTCTAAATACAGCCTTGCATACAGGTAAATATGTTTACGTACAATGATGGGAAAATAGATCTACATGCATATGTTTACAGGATTAGCATTAAGGCAGCAGGTGGACATTGGGTCTCTATTCAAGTACTTCCTCAATGCAAGAACACTTTGTTTTATTAAATTGTCATTCTATTATGCTCACCTTCCTGACAGGAAATGTGTGCACAAGCAAATGTGGTGAAGAAAGCTGATAGTGCTTGGCTATCAAAAGATATAGCATCTGGGGTCTTAAAGGCTTAAAGGTAAACAAGTGGCCATCTAGCTGAGAGGCAACAAAACCCACCAGCTTGTGTGACCACACACAAGGTGTCGAAGGAATCAGATATCAAGTATCAAAAAACATTAAATTACATAATTGTAAATGAAGGGATGTGTAGACTGGTGACCCAAAGTCCATCTGTAGGTAGCAGGACATCTCTTTATGGAAAGTCGATGGTGGGGAGGAGACAAACCAGTGAGGGTGCAGAGTACTAATGATGGAACATATAACTTTCCCCTAGTTCTTCAAAGCTTCCTCTCCCCCTACAAATCCTGGCTGGACCAGAGAATGTACACTGATACAGATAGGAACCAGAAACATAGGGAATCAGAATATATGATCCCTTCAGCACCAGCGATACCAGGAGGCTGGAGAGAAGGTAAGGTAGAAAAAGGAAGGATCTACATATAACCTCTTCCTGGGAGGTGGATGAAGAGAGACATCAGACAATGTACAATATAACAAAATAATAATAATTTATAAGTTATCAAGGACTCATGAAGGAGGAGGGAGCAAGGAGGGAAGGGGAAAATGAGGAGCTGATATCAAGGGCTTAAATAGAAAGAAAATGTTTTGAGAATGATGAGGGTAACAAATGTACAAATATGTTTGACATTCAATGGATGGATGGATTGTGAGAAGAGTTGTATGAGCCCCCCAATAAAATGATTAAAAAGAAAGATTTCACATTTCTTTACTTCCACAGAATAAAATGAGCAAGTCTATTAGGTCCCTCCTTATACTAGGCTATGCCCTCAGACATCCATTGACCTTGTGAAGATGATCTGTTTCTCCATTAGGGGAACACCACCTGAAGAGACAACAGCCAGAGCAGAGTCCTGAATTATCACTATACCTCAAGCAAACATTAGAGTGAGGAATACCTTGGGACATTTGCCAGAACCATTTCCAACCAAATGATAAATATGTACAGATATTTCTTGGAATTGCTAATCAGAATTCCAATTAACAGTCAAAGAAAAAATATTATCAATCATACTGATTTTGCCACTAACATTTGTATTCATGTATAGGGCAATTACATAAATGTTTAAATATTTCCTGTTGAGATGTATAGCCCCCAGTGAGATAAAGGAAGATTTCATTAACTTACTCAACAAAATTCACCTTTAATTTAAGGAAAACAATAAGAAATAGTCTCATAAAATGTTATTAACTTCTGGGTTACTACTAAACTAATATTTTAAGAATAGACTCATCTTTGATTGCTGGATATAAAGTTAACACAATGGCTGTTTTATTTGACAAATGAGTATTGGCTTATTGCGGTATAAACTATATATTGCTATTTTGTTGCTGCAGTAAAGTTAATTTTTAAAATTTATCCTTCTAAGCTTATGACTTAAAAAGTACACCACAAGTTTAAGGTTAATTATATATTTGCTATAACATAAAATATATTATTAAATAAGCCATGGAAGTACTAGATTGCACTTTATGAGATTGATATTTTTGTACTTTAGAAGTGATTGAGTATTAGGAATTTCAAATGGTTCTAACCAAAATGGATATGTGTATTTCTTACTCCTTTCATAATCAAGAAGAATTATCAGTGACCCCACAAAAGTGAAAGACCTCTAGGATATACATAGTACATGTATATGCCATTAAATGTTTGTTAAAACTAAATCAACCATGTGTAAGAATTAACATCAAATAAATGTAGATGAATGGTTCAGAAATCTGATTCTCTGTATGTTTGAGTTAAGTTTATGATTTCCAGTCAAGTTATAAATCTGGTTTGTTTCATAGCAAGTTCTATGTTTGAACAAATCTCCAAATGGAGTTGGTAAACATAAATGACAGTTTAGTTTATCAATCCATGCCTTTCAAAACAATGAACCCCCAAACTAAACCCACTGCCAGGGAGTTGATTCCAAATTATAATGATCCTATAGGTTTCCTGAAATGGCAAAGCAGGCAGCTTCATCTTGGAGTAACTAATGGGTGTGAACTTGCTATTAGCAGCCTGTGATAGTTAAACTTATTGTGCCCACCTGGCCAATGAACACATGTGAGATTAAATTATAGTGCAGGGGGATAAATGGCTCTTATTCTCCAAGGGTCAGACCAGTGTGCAGCTGCCTTAGCTAGTTCTCTGCCTCAGCAGGTAAGGTTCAGTTCCTACAAGACATCCCTGAGAAGAAGCCACGTAGATCTACCCTGATGCATCCTTGGGTTCTGGAGAAGTGGAGATCCCTGCCACTGAGATATTTACACATTCACTGATTCCTCCTGCATTTGGCACCGTTATGTGTATTTTGTGAGATTGAAGAGGACTTTGCAGATCAGTGTTGGACATATGGGTAATGTTGGAATTTTGTTCTTGGACAGCACTGGGTTGGGATAATTTCTTAACGTACACTCACCCCTTGTATATTTTTTTAAAAAAAAAAAACCCTCTCATAAAATGAGTGAATTTTGTTTCAAAAATCTATGAATTTTTTTTCTCTCATCTACCCAGACTAACTCAGCATCCCAGTGCCTAAATCATCCACCAATGTCGCCTTCAATAGACTTTAAAAAAGACTAAAGATCTTCCAGGGGAAACAAGAAGATCCTTGGACTTTGCTAACAACATGAGTTGTTCATGTGGGTTTATTTTCCTCCCCCTGTAAGTTTGAACTTCTTGTGGGCTCCTGTCTACTTTGCTAAAGTACCTGGAAAAGATAGCAGGTCTTCACAGGTGGAGATATAGCCACTTTAATTCCATCCTTGAGCCTCTTTGATCCAGTAAGGAGATTTTCTTTGCTGAGGACACACTACATTGCTGCCAGGAAGGCCAAGACTGCAGAGCTCCTCAGGTCTAAGGGTTGAGCACTGTCATCTTTTGTCTGTTTGATATCATGAAATGAATTACAGTCCTGGTGAAGAATCTTGAAAGGATCATGGACAGCCAAAGAGCAAATGAACCTGAGTGGGAAGAAGTACAGCCAGAATGATCCTTACAATCAAGGATGACAAGACTTCAGGGCATGTGCTTTGTGCATGTTATCAAGAGAGACCAATTCCTGGAAAAGGACTTCATGTTTTGTCAAGTGGAGAGGCAGTGAAAAAGAGGAAGAGAAGACCCTTGATGAAAAGAGGATTGACCTGTGAGAAGGATGAGGGACCAGGTACTGTTTCGTTCCATTACACATAGGGTCACTATAAGTCAGAACAAACTTGAAGGCACCTGACAGCCTGAATTATGGAAAACATTTTCTTGCACAATTTCTCTCCACCCTCAGGAAATCTATGATGGCAATACACTTAGTTATGTGGTGCCTCCTCTTGAAATAGCCCAAACACCACCTGTGGAATAGGCACTTGGGTTAAATACTTCTCGCAATCCCTATAGCTAGAGAGTCCATCTAATACAACTTAACCCCGTTGTGTTAGTCTGGGTAGACTAGAGAAACAGATTCATAGACATGAGAAAGCATCCCAACCCAGACCAGTCCAAGGTCATAAGTCCGATATTAGCCCATATGTCTGATACCAGTTGATCAAGTCTTCTTCCGACTCACGAAGCATGTGCAATGACACCAGGACAATCACAGACCAATGGGTACAGAGTCTTGTGTGTCCAGCGACAGTGGAAGCATCCCAGTACTGGCAGGGGTCTCCCCATGGCTCCGTGATTCCAAGACTAAGGTCCATCAACAGTATCCACTGCTGGCAGAAGCATCTCAACACTAGCAGGAGTCTCCTCGTGGCCTCTCCGGCCCCATTGTAGCTTCTCCTCCAGCGTCTCCAGGACTCAGAGGCTATCAGCATGACGCCATCTTGTCTTGCCAGGTGAGTGTCCCAAGGGACTGAGTTTTGTGTCTTGTCAGTTGCAATGTCTACCAGGGACTCAGCTATAAGTCTCTCACCTCCACAGGGGAAATACCACAAAATTTCCCAGAATTCTCAGGAGAAAGCCATGCCCACACAGAGGCCTCATTGACTATCCTCAGATTGACAGGCTAGACTCCACCCCTACCCACCCAGTGCTGAAAGTGACACAGATCAGTGACTGCCACACCCATTGTGCCAATCACAAACCTTTCTGATTTGGGGAAGCCATTGGCTCTCTCTACCTCTTCCATGGTGAGGCAATACCTTAGAGATCCTACCAGAAAATGTTCATATTGTGTTAGCAATTGTGTTAGTGAAAAATAATAAAACTCATAATTACTATCCTATTAATTCAGACTCAGAGCAAATTGAGTCTACCAGGAGCCTTTTGATATGTGTTTGAGGCTGTCTATCAGCCTTTTGAATTCTTACAAAATGATTCTTGCAAATGGCTTCTCAATAAAGATAATGACACATACAATGAACAAGCAACTTGTTGGGGTCACACTGTAGTAGTTACACCTTACCACCTTCACCCAAACCTCTATGCTATTACCACACCTTACCTCTCAAGCATTTGCCAGCAGGCAGGACAGAGCTTAGAACATGATTGTTTGCTCATTTGCTTGTTTGTTTGCAAGATCACAGAGATATGGGCCAACCACATATTTCTACCCAGTGCAGAGTTTGGACTGGTAGAATTCTGTAACATAGTTTGAAATGCCACTGGGATTGTAAAATGCACATTTGGAAAAGGAAAACACAAAAAAGCCACATACTGATGTCTGTTGCTGTGGGGATTGACTGACTTGTGTGTGAGAATAGAGCGCCACTCCTCAGGGTTCTTCATAGTTCATTTTTCAGAAGTAGCTTTCCAGACTTTTCTTCTAAGAAAGAGTTCCTTGGAAGACTTCTCCCTGCAACCCCAGGTTAGCAACCAAGTTTATTAACCGTTGGCCTTACCCAAAGGACACTGAAAGCACAGGAGACACAGGAGTGCTGGTGGTATAGTCTGAAATTTCCATATAAAGATTTAAAGCCTTAAAAATCCAGAGGAACTTTTCTCTTCTGTCCTACAGAATTGCTATGATTTGGAATCAACTCAATGGCAGTGAGTTTGGAGTTTATTCAAGAAAGTGGGTATTACTTAAACAGTTTTGCAGAACTATTTTATAGTACTTTGCTACAGTTTTGGCTTCAACTCCAAGCAATGCCATCCTTGCCTGAAGAAGTTGTCCACTTTCCCCGATCTCAGCACCTCAGAGAGCAGTCTAGGAGTACTAGGATATCCTCCTCCTAGCTGAGTCTGGGTGACATCTGCTAACCATCCTTCAGAGTAGAGATCATTCATGCACAGTTTTTCTTCAAGTTGAATGTGAACCCACTTTTTTCCTCTCCAAATTTGATCACAATTCATTTTTTTCCTAGGGATTATATTTTTCTACGTGCAATCATTTCTGTATTTCTACATGGTCTCTTCTTATTTCTCCATGTTGTGTAATATTCCTTTCATCTACCTGTGTCCCAGGAACTCAGAGAACTCAATGATTCAGCCTTCCGCCCACATACCCACATGAGGCAGGAGGCTCTCCACCCTTTTCTGCAGTACAGAATTGTTTGGCTACAGTGCAGCTCTGTTTTTCCAGCTGTCAAAGAGCAGCTGGCCAGGTTTTTTCCTACACACTGAAAATGGCCAAGCAGCAAAGTGTATTGTGTTGTGGACTGAGTGGATGCAGGACCTCAAAAGAACACAAAGGAAAAATGGAGTTTTGAAATTCACAGAGCTCCAATGAACATATGCATAGCAATGACATTCACAATTTTATTATGTGCCAGGTACCAAGCTACTACTGAGGAAAAATCTGGAGGAATAAAAAACAAACCCTACCCTTTAGAAAGGAAAGACACAAATGAGTCAACATTTATTCATTCAATAAGTCTGTATATACTTGTGTCGTGATTAGCAACCACAGAGATTCATAGCAACCCTATCTACAACAGGAGGAAGCACTGTCCCATCCTGTTCATAATCCTCACAATTATTGCTAAGTTTGATCCCATTGTTGCAGGCACCCTGTCCATCCATCTTGTAGACCTTTTTGTTTCTAGTGTTTCCTGTTTTATTAATTATCTACTTGACCAAGCATGAAGTCCTCCTTGAGGGATTGGTCCATCTGTGTTAGGCTGGGTTTGTGTTGTTATTGGGCTTATGAAACAAACCCAATAGCATCCATATATGTGTAAGAAAGAACTTTGTATCAAGGAGTAGTTTTATATCAAGAAGGTGGCCCAGTTATCTCAAGTTCATGGGTCCAATGCCAGCTGGAGTACTCTTCAGACTCACGTAGCAGCAGCCAATCTGAAGAAAGGTGAAACAGGAAACAGGGCATTCACAGGCCAGGGGGTGCAGAGTTGTGTGGATCCAAGATCAGTGGGATGATAACACAGGCACAGTTCCCAGGGTTGGGTGGCCCACATGGGGCAGACACTAGAGACAGATAGACAAATACAGAATCCCAGCAAAGAGAAAGGTAAAGGGCCAAAGAGAGGAAGATAATGTCTCAGTTTCTTTCTCATAGAAAAAGCCACACTCCCAAAGAAATATCAGCAGGCTGTGACCTGATTGGACTCCACCCCAATTTTCACACAGGGTCAAGTTGATATAAAATCTAACTTCTGCAATGTTCAAAGAATGTGAGGCAAAGTCTTGCCTCATTTCTAAGGAGCATTCTGCCTCTATTTCTTCTGATATAGATTGTTTATTATTCCAGCAGTCCATGGTACTTTGAATATTGTTCACCAATACCACAATTCAAATGTATCAGCTTTTCCCTGGTCTTCTTTATTCATTATCCATCTTTTGCATTCATATGAAGCAAATGAAAATACTATGGTCTGGGTCAGAAGCATCATTGTCCTAAAAGTAGCATCTTTAGCACTCTAAATGGGTTTTGTGAAGAAGATTTGCCCAAAGCAATACATCATCTAATTTCTCGACTGCTTCTTCCCTTGATTTCGATTGTGTCCAAGACAAATGAACACTTTGACAACTTCAAATCTGTTCTCAGTTAATCATGATATTGTCTGATAGTCCATTTATAAAGGCTTTGGTTTCCTTTATCTTTATTGACAAAGAGCCCTTGTACACATTGGGCTGCTAGCCACAAAGTCAGCAGTTCAAAACCACCAGCCACTTGAGGGAAAGCCAGGATTTTCTACTCCCATAAAGAGTTACAATTTTGTAAACTCCTCGGGATAGTTCTGCACTGTCCTATGGTGTGGTACACTGTTAGTTGGAATGGACCCAATGGTGGTAAGCTTGGGTTTATTTTTAATCTTTATTGAGTGGTAATCCATACTGTCTTCTTATCAGTAGTACTTCAAATCCTCTTGGCTTTCAGCAATCAAGGTTGTGTCATCTGCATATGGAGGTTGTTAGTGAGTATAGTCCTGATTCTCTACTTTTCTTTGTATATTCCAGCTTCTTGTATTATTTTCTTAGCATACAGGTTAAGAAATGATAGTGAAAAGGTGCAATACTGATACCACTTTCCTGATTTAAGACCATGGGCCCTTGTTCTGTTCAAATGTCTGTTTCTGAAATTCCTATTCTTCCCACTGGTATCCATAATTTCTTATGACCTGCAGTCTAATATTCTTGCATAGTCAATAAAACACAGGTAGACATCTTTACGGTGTTCTTTACTTTCCACTAAAATCCATCTTATAACTATGAGACCACTAGTTTTACGTCCTCTTCTGGATGCAGCTCCAATATCTCGAATCCTACATGAGGAAAGCAAAAGGTCACTCAAACGTCTGGAAAGAAAGCAAAAATGAAAATGGATGTCAGAAGAGACTCTGAAATATACTCATGAAATTAGAATCCTTAAGTGAAAGGAAGAAATGATAAAGTATAGTTGGTGAACAGATTTCAAAAAGTGATTTGAGAAGGTGGTTAAGTATGATGGAATATCCAAAGAATAAATATAAGGATGTGCAAGGAGCTACAACAGGGAGGTGTTGTGAGGATGGAAGAGTTACTTTAAGTAGATTTCCTAAAAGAACATGCCACACATGGCAAGGACACCATAAATTGTACCTGTTGGTACAGTACATAATTACGAAGGGCTCTCTGGAAGCACAGAGCTGAAATAACTTCTTCAAATGCAACACTGTAGGGGGAAAGGATGCATGAGTCCTGAAGGGTGATTATGAGAAGGTAAGAAGAGACAGATGGATGAAAGTAATTCACATCATCGTGTTGTGTCTGAGAAGGAGTCCTGGTGATGCTGTGGACTCAGTGTGAGACTGCTAAGGAAAAGAAGCTGGCTATTCAAAATCACCAGCGACTCCTCAGGAGAAAGGTGAAGCTTTCTGCTCTCAGAAAGATTTAGTCTTAGGTCCTTTGTAAGGTGGAACCGTAAGCCAAAATCTATGTGATGGCAGTGGGGTTTGAGTGGTTTGTAAGTTAGAATCCATTCTATGGTAGTGGGGTTTTGGGTTTGTATGTACTGCCACCACCACCACCGCCATCACAAAATTATTTTAAAAACAATAGCAGTAATAAAAACCAAAGGAACCAAATTATGGCCCAAGGGAACACGTCCTTGAAATTCCAGAAGCAATGCTGTTTCCATTGTCATCAGGTATTGTGGAAGACTGTAGACAGTGGCGATTTTTAAATGCAAGTCAGGTAAAGTATGTGGTGAGAGGTTGGGAGTGGGAGTAGGGGAAGTTTAAGCCCAGACCATGATGATTTTTGCTAAAGGTCATTCAACAAAAATTGTAGAAATAAGTTGGCAAGGAACAAGAGGTTCAAGCCATATTCAGAAGCGAATGTATATAAGGGATATCATGACTGATGTCAAATAGATCTTGTTTCAATGAAGATAATACCAGAAAAAATGCTTACTTGTATCTTATCAATTATACAAAATCATTCAACTGTGTGGATTTTAACCAACTACAGATAACATTGAGAAAAATTAAAATTCCAGAACCCACTACAAGGGCACACTGCATGGATTGAACTCAGGAAAGGTGTGTATCAGGGTTTCACCATACTGACTCAATCTGCAGGCTGAAGCAAATTATCAGATAAAATGGAATATACGAAGAAAAATTCTTCATCAGGTTTAGAGGAAGTCTAATTAACAACCTATGATATGTAGATGGCACAACCTTTCTTGCTGAAAGTGAAGACTTGAAACATTGCTGAAGATCATGGATTTTAAGCTTTAGGATGGATATCAGCTCAAAACCAGAGTTCTCATAATTAGACCAATAGGCAACATCATGATAAAATTGAAGCTCTCAAGGATTTTATCTTACTTGGGTCCACAATCAATGCTCATGGGAGCAGCAGTCAAAAAACTGAAGGACACAGTGCATTGGGTAAATCTGCTGCACAGTACTTAATTACAGTGTTGAAGAGCAAGGGTGTCATTTGAAGAACTAAAGCATGCCTGACCCAGAGGTATTTTCAATGGCTTCATATGCATGTGAAAGTTGGATATTGAATGCGGGTGATTGAAGAAGAATAGATGCATTTGAATTATGCATGTGATTAAAGTATATTGAAAGTACCCAGATATGCAAAAGAAAAAGCAAATATGTCTTAGAAGAAGTACAGTCAGAATGTTGCTTACAGGCAAGGATGGCGAGACTTCATCTTATGCATTTTGGTCTTGTCAGGAGCGATCACTTGCTGGGAAAGGCATCCATTGTGGTTCAAGTCGGGGGGCAGCAAACAAAAAGCGGAAGACCCAGGATAGGACGAATGGACACAGTGGCTGCACTAATAGGCTCAATCATGGCAACAACGGAGCAGTGAGTGCAGCATTGAACAGCGTTTCACTTTGCTGTGTGTAAGGTCACTATGAGTTCACGCCCACTTGACATCACTGAACAACAACAGAGTACGTGAAGGAATTTTAACTTTATTCAGCAATTGATTTTAATTGGAAAGGGAATCAAGTATGGATTGGAGTTATGTTGCATGAGGCCATTCAGAAAAAAATGGCACAGTCATCTGGGCCAGAAGTGAGGAAGACAGAAGCAAGTGTGGAGGAGGAGGCGAAGAAAGATGTGGTCAAAGGAAACAGATCATAAAGAGATAAGTGGGCAGGCACCATAGAAGGCCCTAGGATTCTGGCCTGGGCCACATGACTGGTATGACAGAAACAGGGCGAAGATAGGAGAGAGCCTCGGGAATAATGAACTCATTCTTGGCTCGATTGCGTTTGATAGGCCCCTAAGTCATCTCAGTGGGGACTTCAAGGAGGTCCAAGGATCAGAAGAGAGAGTCCCATGAAAGGGATCCAAGGAGAAATCATCTGTTTTTATGTAAATGAGGCTCCACATTGCTGAGGTGACCTCAGACAGGATCTCATTATGCCTTCACAACTCTGTGAAGTAGGTGAAATCAAGCAGACCCACAAAGAATCCCCAAGGGCATATGATAATTGGCTGGCAGAAGCAGCATGTAATTGGCTTGCCTCATTTTAAAGTTCACGCTCACCTTCTCCAGACTGCCTTTGGGTGGGTGGCATGGTGAGTGGCTGGAAGAAACAGTTGTACGTGCTCCCAGGTTTCCACACTGTGAGTGTGCTTCAGCCTAGCCCTGTCATATTTTCTGGAAATATTAATAAAGCACTCCTGCCAGAACCAAAGTAGGATAGGAGACAGAAAGTCAACAGATGGTTTCAATATAATATGGGAAAGGAAGCAATAGAGGTATGTGCAGAGTGTATGCTTGGCACATATTTTATCTGCCAGGGCCCCTGGCCTCAAACATTCTGATATGTGCAAATGTCAATCCCTTTAATCTTTACTAAAGACTGTTTATCAAAATAGGGAGGTTTTGACAAAGAAAAAGAGGTTAGAAAGGTTGGGCCTTTGCCTGAGAGAACTGATTATATGGGGAACACATGATATAGAAGACACCTGGAGAAAAATAAGAGGCAACAAGACAAGAGAGAAATAGGAGAAGGGTACCTTGAAGAAGAATCCAGGAGAACCAAGCCAAACCATAGCGACCCTATCTAAATATCCGGCAGACAGCCCTGTGTGACTAACAGGAATGCTGACCCTCTCCCCAAACACATACCCAACTAAACCAAACCCACAGAGATAGAATTGGTTCCAACACAGAGTAAGTAGCCTGACTGGACAGAGGAGAACTGCCCCCATAGAGTTTGTAAGGCTGTACATCCTTAGGGAAGCAGACTGCCAAATCCTTCTCCCACTGAGGAGCTGATGGGTCCAAATTGCCAGTCTTTCAATGAGCAGCTGAGTGCTCATTGAAACAAGCCTTCCTCCAAGACACCTGAGAAAACCAGAAACCAAACCTATTGTGGCTGAGCATATCCTGGCTCATGGTGATCCCATGTGCTCGAGAATAGAACTGAGATACATAGTTTTCTTGGCTGTAATTTTTATGAAAGCAGATTACCAGAGGGCTTACGATAAGGGTTCAAGGTGAGATGCTTTAGCTCAGTAGATGGAAAGGGTTTATAAGAAAATAAAGCTGGACTAATATTATCTCTGAATAACTGGCATTGCCCAGGGAATTTGCCAGCACGCTTTGATGGGTTGGCAGCCATAGACTGATTTGTAGACCTATGACCCCATGCCTTATATGACCCCATGCCCCGTGTCACTAGGATATGTCTGGTACACAGGAAACCTCTGAAGGAAATTTCCTGGATTGCCTATTGAAGAACCTGAGACTTCTTATTCTGATCAAACTTTTTATCAGGATACACAGACACCATTCACCATCTATACAAAAAACTGTGGTACATTTTAATTCCTCAACAGTGTGAGGCAGCATTGTTACTCACAGTCACATGACCTCATTTAGAATTAATCTTCTAATCAAATTCACAATATAATGTATTACTTCCAATCAAATTCACAATACATTTATTTATTTTATTACATAGACATCATTTACCTATATAGTCTTAAATATAAAAAGACATCTCCAATTAAATCCTAAATAAGCATTTGAACATTGAAGCTTTTCATGGACCCTCATTAGTCCAAGTTAACATATAGGCATTCAGTATACTCAGTGTTGTAGCTACTTAATCTGTTGTCAGTTTGAGACTTAGGAATGAAGGGGTGGCATTTAACCTGTCAATCAGGTTACAGTTTGATGACATCATTTGGTGCTAAGGAGGTAAATAGCTTGCTAGAGGCAAGACACAGACCCACTCCCAGAGTGATATTCTTGCTGACAAGTCAGATGGAGACAAGCTGATGGTATTCAGAGCCTCGGAGCTGGAGGAGCCACATAGAGACCCATGAGGGAGATACTTCTACTACCACGAGATCCACAAGACTTTCCACCCACTCAACTGTGATCTTCGTGCATTCAGGGTCATTATATGCCTGCATAAGATTAAAGAGGAAGTTACAGATTGGTATCAAGATGTGGGGCAATATAAGATTTAAGGACTTGATCTGAACTGAGCTGGAATGTTTTGTCAATATATAATCGCCCTTTTATGTAACACTCTCTCTTTTACACATGAGTGTCTATGAATTTGTTTCTCTAGTCTACCCAGAATAACACACACCGTAACAGCACCTTTATATGTTTCCTTGTCTTAATTATGGTGCTGCCATAACAGAAATGTCATGAGTAGGTGATTTTAAACAACAGAAATTCATTTTCTTGCAGTTCAAAAGGCTAACGTTCAAATTTAGACTTGTGACTAGGAGGGTACTCTACTTGTTTGGTGACCCCAGGAGTATTGTCCTGGTCTCCAGGATATCTCTGTGTCTATTCTGCTCTTTTTCTAATTGCAACACACCCTACTATGGCATGATCTAATTAACATAACAGGAGAACACTCCTATTTCTAAACTGGACATTATTTATAGGAATGTGGATTAGAATTTCAAAACATATTTTGGGAAGACACAATTTAATCCATAACACTCCTGTTGAATGGCTTTGCTTAAGTCTGTTAGCACCTGCCTGCATTTCCAAGCATCTTGGATTGTTATGGCTTTTGTAGTCTAAGTATGGAGAAAAGTAGACATGACATCTGGATTGCATTAAGCTGGCAAAAGACAAGATAAATAATAACATCACAGCCTTTGGGGTGGTTCAGAAAAACAGAGGCCAGTGAAGGGGTTGTGCCTGCTGTTGAAACACTGGAATGGAGAACAGAGAGAATCATTTTCTATTCCCTTCGATGAATGCATTTCCATTCTACATTATAAAAATAAAGAAAGAGCAAGAAGAGGATATTTAATCAGAGCTTACAAGTGGGGCAGCTGCTATCACTTGTGCTTGTCAGAAACTGCAAGGCAGGCGGCAGAGTGGGAAAGTTGTACAATGAAAAAAGGGAAGGCTTCAGATGAAGTTCTCTTGGGGGTTTTAGGCCTGGGGAAGTGATCCCATTGACATTGAATGGACTCTACCTGATAGTGATCCTCCCTCAAGAACCAATCTCACCTCAATCTCGTTGATTCCAACTCATGATGACCCCAGTAGAACTATTGTGGATTTTCCCAGCTGAAAATCGTGGCTGTGCTGTCATGGAGTCAATTCCAAGCAGAGGGAGTGGCTGCTATGTCAACAACGAGAAACGTTGCCTTGTCCTGCTCCATCCTCACAGTTGGGATCTGTGAGCCTATTGCTGCAGTCATTGGGTCAATTCATCTTACCTACATGAGTTGTCTAAGATCGTCCTTTTTTTTTTAATTTCCACTGACCCTCTACTTTACCAGGCGTGATGTCCTTTTGTAGGGACTGTGGTTTGCTGAGAACATATCCAAAGTACGTGAAGCCAAACGTAGAAGCCTTGCCTCTAAGGAACATTCTGGCTATATTTCTTCCAAAAGAGATTTGCTTATTCTTTTGGCAGGCCACAGTACTTCTAATATTCTTCACCACTCTGGTGGTGCACCATACAAATGCATCAATTCTTTTATCTTCCCTTTCAAATGTTCAGCTTTTACATGCCTATGAAGCAATTGAAAATGTCATAACTTGGGTCAAGCAAAATTTGGCATCATTGTACATGTCCCAATCAAGATCCCATCCTACTTTTATAGTCCTTCTTGTAACTGTGATGTCTTGATCAGTCACCAACTATGCTTCTTTATTTCTTTTGCCCTCTCATGTCCTTTGGAAAGCTCTGTCTCAACCAAACCTTGGACCCTATTATGACCTTGTATTAATGGTCTCCCTTATCTATCTTGTCTTTGTCTTATTTAAGAATTAATACATCTTGGGGTAAGCCCTGGTGGTGTAGTGGTTGTGTGCAGGACGGCAGCCCACAGGGTTGATGGTTCAAATCCAGCAGCTGCTCTCCAGGAGCAAGGCTGGGCTTCCCACTCCCACCAGGGCAGTGATACAACACACACAAAAAATTGACACATATTATCCTTAAATTATATTGGGAGTTCTTTTGTAACCTCGATCAAACCCTAATTCCTTCTTATATACATACACCACCATCACAACTACCATATGTTTACATAAAGGAGGTGGCATCATTGCTGTAGTACTTTTGTGATAATCCAACTCAAAGAATCTTAAACACAGTCTCATAAAGTGTAATTCGTTTTTAGATTAAGGCAATATAAGAAAAGAATTTCAAATAAAAAGCCCACAGAATATTAGCAGGATATCATCAAGAGTGACAAATTTTCTAACCCTTTTAATGGCACTCTAATCTAAACAGGTAGAGAGAACACTTTATGGAGGACTGAGTATTTAAAGTACCACTTATTTAGAATTACTGGTAATTAGGGACTCCATGAATAGAGGTTTTTTGTTTGTTTGTCTTTAGTTATTCTATAGACTTAAATGTTAATAACTTAAGTAAACATGATTTAAATTATTTTATAACAAATTCACCAGAGGTACCTCGGCAACTAATTTTGCAATGTTCAGAATGTGTTGACTCTCTTTACATCTAATTTCTCCATTTCTTCTACCTAGTGTACACTACTGACAGATTCTTATTTCTGAAGTTAAGTCCACTTGGGTTCCTTTCCTTGAAAAAACCTTCAAAGGCTTGCTAGTGGATATTAAATTTAAGACTCAGAAGAATATGTCTCTTTCCAAATTTTATTTCCCCTACCTTCTTTTAATTTTAAAATTTTTCCCATACCTTCTAGATCAACCTATATTCTGATGAAACTGGCCCAACAGATACCCTAAAGAACTCTAGCTTTTTAATTCATACTTTAGTATTACCTCCTTTTCCCTCTAGCATAAATGCATGCCATTCCTTGTGCTAGGGGAAAAAAGAAGATCAAATTTACAGGCAGGTATCCTCCAGTTGGTTGCTGTTGTAGTTGTTCTTGTTGTTTATCATTTCAAAGCACTTTATTACTTAACACACTTCTGTTTTAAAATCAATAACTTAAAACAAAATTCCTCTCTCATAAATTATCATTTATAAACTAGAGTTAACTATGACATAAGATATTTTATAAAAAGAGAAGATGTGAAAAGGTTTTTTTTTAAGAGGGGACTAGTAGATTCTAAGAAAGGATAAAAATTAATTTTTGTTGGTTTTAAAGATCTAAAAAGGAAGGAGATGAGTCAGGCACTATTCAGGAAGAGAGAACATTGCTTAGGGTAGCCTGAGGGAAAATGGTGAAGCCTAAGTCTTCCCAGAGGACAGGCTGTGTGCTGGATGGCCTACAGAGTTCTGATAGGGGCTGACTGGGAGATGAGGTTGTGAAGGGCTGGAGAGGCTCGAACCAGCAGGGGGACTGGAAGGAACAGTGTGTTCATTGGCCAGGATGCAAGGCAGTTATGCTAGTCTTCCAGGTCTAGAGTTTATCAATTCAGTTATGCTAGCCTTCCACTCCTGGAGCATGTAACTTATGTGCTGGCTGATAGAGAAGGGGCCTGGGTGGGCCATCCTGGGGGCTGGTGGATAGAATGCAGACCAGCTGGAAGGAAGCAAGGTGCCCAAACAACCTGATGTGAACCGACAGTCTAGACAGGTGAGGGAGGGTTGCATGTCTCATAAGCATGTTCATCCTTTCCTCTTCCCCTCTGCTGCTCTTATCATCTCTGGGTCTGGGGGAAGGATAGGTTACTTATCTATTGAGTCATTCTCCATGATTGTTTATACCACACTTCCTCTTTCTTGATGTTTTGCTCTAGGTTGTTGGAGAGGAATTCACTCTCCATGTGATCAATCAGCCTTCTTGAACCAGAAGTCCATCTTTCTTCTTCTGATGCTTCCTGCAAATAATCATTCAGTATTTAGCCCATAGAATCTTTCAGTGTTGCAACTGGAGTCTTGAATTTTTTTTCTTGAGTCATTCAATTTAAGATGTGCTGAGTGCTCTTCCTTTTTTTGGTTTTCTAGCTCAAGGTTTCTGCACATTTCATTGTAATACATTATTTATCTTCTCAAGCTAACCTTTGAAATTTTATGTTCAGCTCCTTTTTTTCCTGCCGTTTGCCTTAGTTACTCTGCAATTAAGAGCAAAGATTCTGAGTCTCTTCTGACATCCATTTTTATGTCTTTCTTTCTTGTCTTTTCTTTTTGGGGGCATCACTGCCCTCTGGTAGGAGTGGAAGGCCCAGCCTTGCTCCTGGAGAGCTGCTGCTGGATTTGAACTGCCAACCTAGTGGGCCGCAGTCCAGCACACAACCACTATGCCACCGGGGCTCAGGCCCTTTCTTGTCTTTTTAATGACTTCTTGATTCCTTCATTGTGATGGTTAGAATTTCTGACAACTAGATATAGTGGGATGAAGGTACAGCAAAGACCAACCTGTCAGGCTGCTGTATAATAACACTTCCCTGGGGGTGTAGCCTGTTGTATAAGAAGGCGATCCATCTGGAGCAAAGGTTTCTTTTGCCCTTTCTCCTTCTGCTGGGTCAGGGTCCTGTGTCTCGGTAATGGATCTGTTGTGTTGAATCATCAGAACAGGATATCATAATCCTTCAAGCGAGTTCCAGGCTTGGGCTAGTTAGCAGACTCACAATTCTTTGAATAATGGGAAGACCAAGTCCCTTTGAGGAAAGACCTCACTACACCACCAAAAGTTTATACACTTAGCCTTTCTCCCAATCCTCCCCAAGGGGATCTTTGGCCTTTTTCAAGAGTGACTGTTCATTGGGGGAAAGGAAATAATCAGACATTTTATGGATTTCTAGACCCTGGCTCTGAATTAAAAGCCCCTTAGTCAAAGCAGAACAGATAGAGGAGAGGCTACTTTTATGTATATAGTTCACAAATCATATGCTTCAGTAGTTCAATTATATTTAAGAATGTGTGTAAAAGCATCATCACAATCAATTTTAAAACATTTTCCCCTTTTTGTGCCTACTGTTACTAGCTCTTAATTTCCCCCAACCTCCCCTACCATATCTCAAGGAACCCTTAATCCAGTTTTGGTCTCTGTAGATCTATTCTGGATTTCAAACACAGGAAATAAATAAATTAACAATAATACAAAACTAACAGCAATAAAAATACAATTAAAAAGTGGCAGGAAAAATACCTCAATTGAAAGGAAAGCAGAAAACATTAAAAAGCAAACAAATTTAAAGTGAGTCAAAGGGGCAATCAAATGATAAGGTACCAATTTTTAGCCTAACTGCACGTGCAATGATCCAATTTCCAATGTACTGTATGATAGCAAGGTTATTCACATCTGTGGTCAGAGAGGATTCACCAGATGCTTAATCTGCATGTCAGAGAACATGTTATTAAGGGAGCCGTAGGTTAAGTTCAACACATAGTGGGTCCTGCAGGTCCTGAACCCATCCTGTAAGTAATCTCCCCATTTCCAGAGCGCATTATTGGACTAGACACACTTAATGACTTGTAGAATCCTCATATTGGATCCTTGAAATGTTTAAAAAGGGGTATCATGGTAGTGAAAGCCATTTGGAAGACATTAGAACTGCCTCTCACTAGGAAAATAGTAAACCAAAAGTAGCACTGCATCCCTGGAGAGATTGTAGATATTGTGGGAGTTTGAAGGATCCAAGGATACTCATTCCCACCACATCCCCATTAAACTAATCTATTTTGCCTGTGCAAAAAAGATTAGATGGAACTTGCTGAATGACAGTGGATTATTGAAAACTTAACCAGGTGGTTAAGTTAACTTAACCAGTTTTTGAAACTGGTTTTTGAAACCAGGTGGTTAAGTTAATTTAACCAGATTATTGAAAACTTAACCAGGTGGTTGCAGCTGCTGTTCCAGATGTGGCTTTGTTGCTTGAGCAAATTGACAGATCTGATACCTGGTACACAGTTATTGATCAGGCCTTTTTCTGGATTCCAGTTTCAAAGATCCATCAGAAATTTTCAGCTGACAAAGGCAACATTACACTTCTACATCTCTCACTCAAGGTTATGACACCTCTCCAGGGTTATGCCATAATTTAGTTCACAGAAACCTTGATTGCTCTTCCACAAAACGTTACCCTAGTCCATTACATCAATGGCATTATGCTGATTGCATGTAGTAAGTAAAAGTATCAACGACTTTATATTTATTAGTAAAACATCTGTGGGCTAAAGAGTGTGAAGCTAATTTCACAAAAGTTCCGGTGTCTCCCACCTCAGTGAAATTTCTATGGATGTACTATGTCAAGATATTCTTACTAAAGTGAAAGAGAAGTTTTTGCATCTAGCCCGTCCTACAACTAAAAAGGAGGCACCACACCTGGTGGGCCCCTTTTGATTTTAGAGGCAATATGTTCCTCATTGGAGCTTGCTTTTCCAGACTATCTATTAAGTGACTCAAATGAGGACAATTTTGAGAACGCTCTGTAACAGGTTTAGGCTGCCCTGCATGCCACTCTGCCACTTGGAACATATGATCCAGTTGATCCAATGGTGTTTGAGATGTCCATGATGGACAGAGACACAGCTGGGAGTCTTTGGCAAGTTCCAATAGTCTAATCATAGCACAGAGCTTTAGTATTTTGGAGCAAAGTTTTGCCAACCTCTGGCAAACAACTACCCTCCCCTCCCCTGGAAAAAAAATGCTTTGGGGCTGTTGCTGGGACTTAGTAGAAATTGAACCTCTCATCATGGGACACCAAGTCACCATGTAGCCTGAACTGCCTATCATGAATTGAATGTTGTTTGACCAATAGTCATAAAGGTGGATGTGTACAGCAGCACTCAATCAATAAATGGAAGTGGCATATATAGGACTGAGGCTGAATGTGCAAGCAAGCTCTACTTCCATATTCAAAGCCAACAACCTACCTTCAAATAAATATCTTTACTCCTTTCCTCTGCTTTCATTAGTACATCATCTGACACTCTTGCTCCCTCTGTTACTTCTAAGGGCTATAATGATTATCCTGATAATGCTGAGGAGGACTTGAAGCACTTGCTAATAAAAATTAAGGACTGCAATCTTCAATGCAGACTACAACTCAATGTAAAGAAAACCAAAATTCTCACAATTTGACCAGTGGGTAACATCTTGATAAACATAGAAAAGTTTGAAGTTGTGGTAGATACATAATCTGTTTTCACTTTGAGTTGATTCAGAGTGAAGGGATGGATGTTAGTCTGTCAATCAGGTTGAAGTTTGATGACCTTTGGAATCGCTAAGGAGATAGACAGCTTGCTGGAGGTAGGGGATAGGCTCAATCCCTGAGAGACATTCTTGTTGACAAGCCACATAGACACATGTTGATGGTAGCTACAGCCTCAGAGCTAGAGAAGCCACCACGTGGAGCACTATCATGATCCCTGCCAGCACTGAGATGCCTCCACCACCACAGTATCCACAAGACTTTTTACTCACTTACCTGTGGTCATCCTGCATTCGACATCATTGCATGTGTTGTGTTGAGTCAGAAGAACAATTTATAGATTGGTATCAGGCATACTGTCTAATATTGGACTTATGGACTTGATCTGGACTTGCCTTGGATGTTTTCTGAATAGTCAATTGCTCTTGGATATAAAGCTCTTTCTTATACACACATGGGTGCCTATGAAATTGTTTCTCTAGTCAAGCCAGACTAACACAGAAATCGTAATGGATTTTGTCTCGCTCAGCCACAGTCAATGCTTACTGAAGCAATAGTCAAGAGATCAAACAACAAATTGCATTGGGAAAGTCTGCTGCACACGACCATTAAATTTTTGAAATGTAAGGATGTATGAGGACTAAGGTGTGCCAAACCCAAGCCATGATATTTTTAATTGCCTCATATGCATGTGAAAGTTGAACATCGAAAAAGGGGTCTGGTACAGTATAGTATCAATGAAACACACAAATTTCCTCTAGTTCTTTAATGCTTCCTCCCCACTCATCCCCCCCCCAACCCCCACTATCATGATTCCAATTCTGTCTTACAAATCTGGCTAGACAAGAAGATGTACACTGGTACAGAAATGAGCTGAAAACACATAGGACAAATAAACCCCTCTGGACCAAGAATGAGAGCAGCGCTACCAGGAGGGGAAGGGGAAGGTGGATGAGAAAGTGGAAATTGATCACAATAATGTACATATAACTTCCTCCCCGTGGGATGGACAACAGAAAAGTGGATGAAGGGAGACAGTTTAATATGTAGAAAAATAATAATAATCTATAAATTATCAAGGGTCTGTGAGAGAGGGAAGGAAGGTGGGGGAAGGAAGGGGACAAATGAGGAAATGATACCAAGGGCTCAAGTAGAAAGAAAATGTTTTGAGACTGATGATGGCCACAATGTAAAAATGTGCTTGACACAATGGATGGATGCATGAATTGTGATAAGAGTTGTATGAGCCCCCAATAAAGTGATTAAAAAGGAAGAATTGAAGAATTTGAATTATGGTGCTGGTAATGAATATTGAAAATACCATGGACTTCCGAAAGACCCAACAAATCTGTCTTGGAAGAAGTAGTCAGAATGCTCCTTAAAGGCAATGATTGGGAGACTCTGTCTCATATACTTTGGACATATTGTCAGGAGAGACTAGTCCTTGGAAAAGGACAGCATGATTAATAATGTAGCAAGGCAGCCAAAAAGAGGAAGACTTTGACAAGATGGATTGGCACCGTGGCTCTCTCAGGGGGCTCAAACATACGAGCCATTGTGAGGTTGGCACAGGACCGGTTCAGTTGAGCAGAAGTTCATGGTGAGCTAGAACCAGCAGGGTGGTACCTAACAATGACAGCATCCTGATAATCCAGGTTCATCTCCCCACCTCAAACTCCTTACTTTAATCACCACTATGAAGTCCCTTTTCGCTAGACTCGGTTCTCCAGAGAAGCAAAACCCGAGACATAAATATTGCCGCTGCTGTTAGGTGTCATCGACTTGATTCCAACTCATAGCTACCCTGTGTGCAACCAATAAAATGCTGCCCCATCCCCCTCCCTTCTTACAATTGTTATGCTTAAGCCCATCGGTGCAGCCATAGTGTCAATCTCTGTCACTGAAGGTCTTCCTTTGCTTTACTGCCAGTCTGCTTTATCCACACACTTTATATATCTGTGTTTGAGCCCACTGATATAGGCACTGTTTCAATCTGCCTGGTTAAAAGTCTTCCTCTTTTTGTTCCCCTGATACTTTATCAAGTGTGATGTCTTTCTCCAGGGAGTGATCTCCTCATGATATGTGCAAAATACATGAGACAGAGTCTCCCAAAGTGTACACACACACACACACAAACACACACACACAAACTCATACACAAACAAATAAAGAGAGTGGCTCACACGACTGTAGAAGCAGTGGAGTCTAGTGTCATTCAAGACTGTGCTATGTTCGAGGTTTTTTCTGACTTGAATAGCTGCATGTATCAGTGAACTAGGAAGAGAAACCAGGAAGCAAGAAGACCAAAGTCTAATGATGACAGATATAGATGAGTCCAAGGTCAGCAGGCAGTATAGTATGCAGCTGGACATTCCCAGGGGGTTAGAATCCATGGGCCAGATTTGGACCTGGATTAACATGAAGTAAGTTAGCTTTCCCAGAGTGTCAGCTTATATTAAGAGTAGGATAAATCCCCATAAAACTTCCTTTCAACTGTACCTACACTGTGAGCAGATTAAGGGTGGCATTTTACCCTATTCTTCTCACATCTGCTTGGCTGTCTGCAGGAGATCCCAGCATGGAATTGATGACATTATAGAACACATCATGGAACAATCCTGGCAGGAATTATGAGCATCATGTAAATCCTGTACTTCAAGGATGAGCCACTCAGCATGATTCTGGATGTTGACGGTGACCTTACCAACCTCCTTCACACCAAGTACCCACAGTTCCTGTTGGACATTTGGGGTATCTCTGAGAAGACTATAACTGGGGAAACAACCAGGGAGAGAGTATATGAGGACAAACTCTCACTGTACAAACATTAAAGAGATTGGGGCTTCCATGGAGGGAGACCTTTCGATTCATGAGTTGGAGCTGTGTTCCAGTCACATCTAAGGAATGTCATCCCATAGCAATGCCAATTTTGTAGTGCTGTTTGCAAGCACATGATCACTTTCTATACTCTTGAAGGCTGACTGCTGGAGGCTACTTGCCTGGAGGCTGTCTGCCATCAAAAGCAATCAGGCAAATAGCCTTCAAGCGGTTAACCTTATTCTTTGTCCCACCCTAAGTAAAGTCCATTCCCTTCTAATATGAATCATAGATTTTTTCCCCCGGTGAAGAGCTCAAGGACACCTAAGGTCAAGCCAGCTCAAAGACAACTGAGGTTAGTCGCTATCTTGACTCTAAACCTGCTCCTCTTGTGGTGTATGCACCTTCCTGTCACATGTATGCCTCTAGTGCCTCCCTTTTCTATTGCATTTTTACCCTAGTTTGTCCCTCTCCTGTTATGTGTATCTTTCTAATATAACTCCTTCCTGCTACCAATGTGCTTACCCTGGGTTGCCTATCTGAGATTGTATAAGCTCTTGTGAGAAGACATTATGACTTCATTCTGGTTCTGATCTCCTTCAGAAGAAGTGAGCCCTTGCATGCATTGCCTCATGTCTCTTTAATACACCTCTCAATTACACAGCCATATCCATAGGACCCATCTGGATATGGTATTGGTCATCCCCCACAACCAAAGTCCATAACCTATACAAGATGGAGTCCAATCGGGTCTTCAAGATCCCTGCCATGAATAGCAATGATTGTCACCAAGAGCAACTCTGACAGCCTCTGTGACTGCTCGGCATCCCTCACTGATGACATTGAGTGGGCTACAGACATGATAATTATAGACAAAGTGGCAGTGGTAGCAAACTAGGGTAGCAGGACCTGGGAGATTGTAGGGCTCATACTATCATCAATGAAATTGACCCCATCAATGCAATCTAGGCCACCACGGAGGGATATGAGGTAACCACCATGTATGGGGTCTCTCAGGAGGGCAGCATTTTTGTTGGCACCACAGGCTGTGTTGATATCATCCTTTTCTGGCACATTGAGCATGTGGAGGATGAGGCCATTGTGTGCAACATTGGGCCCTTGGACATGGAGATAGATGTTGAGTGCCTTCATGAGAACTCTGTGGAGAAGATGAACATTAAACCTCAACTGGACCATTACCAGCTGAAGAACAGGTGCAGTCAAATATCCTCCTGGTCAATCTGGGCTGTGCCACAGCTCACCCCAGCTTCATGATGAGCAGTTCCTTCAGGTATTGGTGCCAATAAAACTGTGGACCCACCTGAGAAAGTACCCTGTTGGAGTCCATGTCCTGCCCAAGAAGCTGGATGAGGCAGTGACTGAAGCCCACCTAGGCAAGCTCAATGTGAAGCTGTCCAAGCTGACTAGGAAGCAGGTCCAGTAAGAAGAGGCCATCACCCGCCATAACCCCTTCAAACTTGATCAGAGCCATTACTGAAAGCCTGGTCTGCTCCTCACTTTCCAGCTGATTCCAACACTTCCCAAGAACACTTGGCACTAATTTAAGATTGGTTTGTCATTGGCCCTAGCTTTGTCCCCTCACACTGTTCCCAGTGTGACCAGGTGCTGATCTTGACAGAGGGAGTTGTGAGGGAGCCATATTCAGGGAACTATGAGTTCCAGGGTCACTTGGTCTCTAGGGTGGAGTCAACAAGAGTGCTCAAGTCCATGCAGGTTACATCTAGACCTCCCCTGGCCTCAGGGACCCACATCACATGCTTGGTCTACTGGTTCCTTGGCCTGGGACAGGTGAAAAAGAATGTTCAAAGAGCAAGGTGGAGCTGTGAGAGTTTGAATGTGTCTAAGATGGTGGGTTAGTGCTGGGCATTCTCATAGACCTCAGAACAGTGAGGTGGCTACTTCTTATCCCTATTTTACAGGGGTTAAAGGATTTGCTAAGGGACAGCCAAGAGAGAAACAACATCTAGAGCAGTGGTTCTCAACCTTCCTAATGCTGCAACCCTTTAATACAGTTCCTTATGTTGTAGTGACCCCCCCAATTAAAAATTATTTTTATTTTTACTTCATAACTGTAATTTTCCTACTGTTATGAATCAGGCAACGCCTGTGAAAGGGTTGTTTGACCTTCAAAAGGGTTGAGACTGACAGGTTGAGAACTGAGTCTGCCCTACTTTGTAACATGCTGGTTCCTGTCACAACTGAGTCAAAAAAAATTAATCTGGTCTACAATGTGTTAAAAGAGAGCAGGAAGGTGGGCTGATAATTAAAAAGTCGGTGCTTCAAAGCAAATGAAGAAATGAAAAACAGATGGGCAGGGCTATTGGCTTCTCTGTTTCTCCAACATTCACCTAAGAGTTTGTGAAGGGGTTCTTATACGCAGGTGACTTTATTTGCGTTTCTATTTATAAGTGGAGGGTTGCTCTGTTTTAAGTCCTTTCCAGTGATGTCCTGAAGTGCAACTGTCATCATGTGAAATTACTTAATACGACTCTGGTTCAGTTTGGCTTCCCCATCATCTTTAACTCATCCCCAGTGAATGGACAGGAGCAGGTGAGAAAAATGTGGAAGACTGACTTTGGGAGTGGTCAGTTTTGCCACTCTGTCGGATATTAAAGTAAGCCATTCACCTCAAAAACAGGATGAGGAACCCTGTGACTATTAAGAAATACAGCCATCAGGGGAGTGAAGGGGAGATCCTGGCTAATGTGTCAGATGCGGCAGAGGTACCAGATGCCATATCACTGAGACCATGAAGCAGAGAATCAAGTGACCCTCTTGACCCACAGAATGGAGCAAAAGAGACAATGTGACTGAGACCCTGAGTATGGGGGGTGGGGTGGGAGAGAGAGAAAGAGGGAGAGGTGCTTGCCAGCTGAGCTAAACAGAGGTACTTCGGACAAAGGACCTGCGGAATTAACACTTTGTAACCTGTTAGCTCCCCTGATAATTCCCATAACATGAATATTGTCTGTGAGTTCTGTGTGTCCATTGCAATCAAACACAGTGGAGAAGTAGAGTGTCTGGGGAGGGATGGCTGGTGTCAGAACAAGATAAAGAAGGATTGTGGGTGGAGATATGCCTCATATTTGCTTCATGGGACTCATTCTTGGGCAGTTGGATTTTCCTTCTCTCTAGTGAAGCTGAAGGCCAGCTGAGGCTCTCCCACTATTTCCTCAGCAAATCTTTCTAATGGATAGAATGTTTAGCTGGACATTTGCTTTTTCCTTTTCCATGGAAAGAGAGATGACCTGGTATAAAGTCTATACTGACTCAGAGGCAGCAGCTAATAGGTTAGCCAGCTCATCAGAAGCTTGGGAGAAAAAACAAGATTGAAAGACTGGGAACAAAGCAGTCAAAGAGAGGGGATGTATATAAAAGAGTTTCTTGGCATGGGCACAGAGTGAGAAAAATGTCTCATATAACCTTCTCCAGATAACAAACTGATCTGTCCTGTGGATTTTGACCAACCTCTGTTCAACCAAAATGCTAGGTTGTGCTCTAGATGTGGTAGCAAGTATAGAGGTTGTGTCAGTCCAGGTAAGCTAGAGGAACAAAT